>DWPV01000968.1:0-23344 GCA_018251915.1 Urbanus proteus proteus | reverse complement strand
ATATTATATTATAATCACAATTATATTAATATGATAACTATAATTATAATACCATGTAATTGCTGGTTTATGTTCTAAAATTGCGACAATTCTTATCCTTTATAATACAACATTTTAAATTCTGCGTCACATCTTTTTAAAGTTTAGAACCCTTATCGAAATATAGAAAGACTTGTACTACTTAGTAAACATTGTAATCATACTTACCTGCCATATCACGTAAAACCTTTTTGCACATAAATAAGCTTAGCTATGATCATAAGCCACACTGACGACTCCATTACGTCACATTACAGCTTGTTCCCGCGGGCGACGAGTCGGCTATCATGCTTGATGAATGTTATTTTGCGTCATTTACTTCTATTGTACACTTCTATGAACTTTATAAGCTACATCAAATTGATGCATCTCATTATCCTCAAATAGACTACTATTTTAAAAATGACAAAGCCTTTGTGCTGTCAAAGGTTGCACCCTTTGTGGTTGGTCTCGGCGATACTACCGACACTTATTACTACTTTATAATAACTGTGATTTAACTTGTAAGAGTGTTGTAAGGGAGATATACTTATACGACCCAACTTATTCTTCAGGCGTATTTATAGATGTCCATAGGCGATCATTGCAACTTACCATCAGGTACACCTCAACCTCATTTTCTTAATAATGTAATATATTAAGAAAAGTTTCACGGAGCATTTGATTTAGAATTTGTTTCGAAAACGTTATTATTGAAAAGACTTCTTTGAAATTACAATGTCTATTAGTGACCAGTAAAAAATGTACCAACAAAAAAATAAGTACATGGCCTATGTAATTAAAATCAAATCTCAATTGTAGAGACGCGGTAGAGTAGCGTTTTACATATTAAAACTGCCTAATGCGCTTAAATTATTAAATATTAGCACGAGACTTAAGAAAGTGTGCTACATTTTACAATTCCAATTAGATGATAACTAGTTGTTTCCTGCGGATTCGATATCTCATTTTTTTAAACCGAATTCTTAGTTCAAGTTATCCAGTAGATCTAATTTTCGCTATGAATTATTGCGCAGATATTGTCAAAAAGTGCAGTCGATAATAATCTATTTATTTAACAAATTTCGAAAGTGTTATCCATGCGAATCAAACAAACAATACATTCCTTTTACTACTTATTTCTTCAGGGCAGTAAATGCACTACAAGGAAAATGAAAGACATTATTTTTATATTATAAAAACATTTTATTAGCAAACTAAAGTAGGAAAGTAAAAAATATAAGAAATTCAATACAAAACTGTAAACGTTGTAAAATTATGGTAGCTATGAATTTCATTACATTACATAGAACTTATCTGATACTGATATGAGTGACCAGATTATTTCGGACAGAACTAAAATACGATGATGCGCGAAACTTATGCGTCATATGTTTATACTAACATACATATTGCTGTATTACTGCAGCTTATTACTCTTCAAACATGTTTTATTTTCAATCATATTACAAATAAATGTATTTCATTACTTAGTATATACGTGATAATTAATTATATCAGTTATGTTCGTTCTGTATGTAAAATGTAGCAATATGTCAACACTAAAAATAAATTATAAACACTTCAGGTCGCAAAAGTTTCGCATTCATATTAGGTATATCTATTTTATGCTTATGGAAGACATAAATGTGTGACCAGTGTGGGATCTACAACTTAGTTCCTCTGGTTCTACAGGTCTATACATTCAGTGGACTCAAAGGCATCTACTGAATTAGGAAGGGTATCATAAATAGGTGTTTCCCGACTTGAATCCAAAATATCTTAATTCGTTGTATTGGAAATATCATGATATATAATTTTGACAAAACGATTCTGATCGAAGATCGTCTTTTAATCCTTATGTTGTCCCACAGTATATCTAATAAATGACACGAAAAACTGTAGCTTTTTATGAAAAAAAGATAAATCGTTTAATAAACTTTAATTTAAAACTAGTGAAGACGCCACTGAATGTATAGCCGTTCGTGAATGACACTGTCAAAGAAATACATAAGCAAAAATCACAGCTCGGGTTAATCAAAATATAATTACTGTTTTGTTTCTCTTTTTCACTTAACCTTTCTATAATAAATAATGAAATTATTGTACAGGACGATCTAGTTTAAGGATGAAGTGGATATTTTTTGTTAATTTTGCAATAATTGAGCAATCGCAGTGTCGGAACACCGCAAATATTTACAAAAATACGACGAACGCCGCCCGGTGTAATATTTAATCAATAGTCATCCACGTCGCCCTCAAATTTACTCTGTTACAACATAACTTTACAGTTAAATTAATCATGTTCAAATTAAACATAGACATCTTATAAACAAGACATTATCAATAAAATCTAATAATCAACTCAGGAACAAATGCAATAATAATCCTTCAATAATAATAAATCCTTCTTTCGAAATAAGTACACAAAAACCAACATAATTTAATATATTACATGAATATATTAACAATCATACGCATACGCATATTACATTAAGGTAGCCATAGTTTCTTACATCTAATTGGTAAATCTCTCGAAAATATCTTATTACTTACAAAACCTATAAATTCGCTAACATGTTAAAATACCGTCTAATGAGATACAAGTGGTAGAGCAAAATTTACGTCTCGAATTAGTTTTCCTCCTAAATCTGATCGTTATACATACCTATTTACAAATAATGAGTATTGTTAAGGAAAGTCCTAAAGATCTACATCGATAATTTATATACCTTATAGAGAATCAACCCCCACTGTTTACTTCAGATATTATTTTATTATTTATATACCAAGGAAATATTTCACCCTACAAAAATGTTATATGAATAAGCAGTGATTTAATAACAATTGTATTATTTGATGTCATTTAAGTCAATTAATTAATGTCAAGTCAAGCCAGAAGTACTTGAGCTCCGTTAAAATTATTTTTAAATATAAAATTGGTATAATTATGAATTTGGTTAAAGACAAGAAAAGCATAACAATAATGAAATAATCTCATTTATACTGTAATAAATAATAAATTAATTTGAATTAATCATAATAATAATTAGACTTTAACATTCGATTTCGATTTTGTTTAAGTGTATTTGTATAATTTTAAAACATGCACCTACTCATTATTACAAAATTCCATCGGTATGATTGAGTACATGATTACCAAACGTATTATATCTCCTTGATATATAAATTGCAATGAGTATGTTCTATGTATTAGGTCAACCAAAGTACTTTTAGTTCAAATAGTCTCTCAGTCAGGCAGAAACATTAAAAGGCAGTGTCAGTTTACTTATTAGTTAAATATGTATCTAATAACATTACATATTTTGTTATCAGCATGAACTTGGCAAGATAATGGGGAATATACAAATAGCCGTTTGTATTGAGTATTAATTGTAAATCGTATCATCCTTGTAGAAAATGATTAATTTATCAATACTAATTTTATTTTTGCGATTAATTCATCATAAAATTAATTAAACAGATAATTAAGAAACATTTTTTTTGAATAAACCATAATTGTTTTCATTCAGTTTAGGTACCTAAAAACAAGGAATTAATAATTTGTGCACTAAATTTCATGAGTATTACATGTATTACATTATTACTTTATGAAATAAGTAAATTAATAAAATAAATAAGTAAAAGGTAAATAAAAAATAACCTACCATAATCTCTTTTTCAAAAGTTAAGTATTCGTACAGTACGTAATGTCCATGTATTAGGCCAACAAACAGACAATTTGTAAGCTTTCTAATCAATATACGTAGCTCGATAACTAATAAATTTAGTTATGGAAAAGAAATAACACTTTTTGTAGAATATATCTTGAAAAGATAATCGGTTTGTGACCCAAAACATTCAATATTGAACATAAAGTAACTATCTTATATACACATGATCGACTAAAAAGCGAAATAAGTTTTGTCTATGAGTATGCTTTTACATTGCATTATTATGGAAGCTAAATATGCAGGAATCCTGACTGTATGTAGTCTGTAGATTGTGCAGAATATGACTTTATAATGTTAAAAAAGCATCATTATCTTCTTCGCGGAATATATGGATTCAATCGTGCTTAGTAATTATATTTAATATAGAAAGAATTGAAAATGGAAAGTGTAGAAGGTGAAAATAAATATAATATAAGTAACATTTGCGTAGTCATGCAAGAATAAATATTAAATATTGCAATTGTTGTGCTTTACATTAAATCTTGGTTAATGTTTCTTGTTTTAGTTACAGATCGGCTATAATAAATAATTTCCAAATAATTAATAAGTACATCTTCATTAACGAATGACAAGTAAAATATGAATAGATATTGCACATAAATAATTAGTTATTTCGACAGCAAAGTTTAATAGCGGTAGTATAATTTCTTCGCCTTTCATTTGCATAGGAATTTAATAATTGCAAAACTATCTACTGAACTATTTTGAGTGTTCCAAATATTCTATATACGATTAATGTAAGGAAAGAAGAAATGTGTATAATTATTTAAAGTTGAATAAAATGTAAGCATCAACATTAACCTGAAGCTTATTAAAATATCATCTAACAATAATTTATTTCACCCACATTCTGGAGTGAAAAATATTATGTACGAGTAGATGATGCCTTGATTTCAACCAGAAAAGACTCGAAATTTTTATTATATTCGATTCAATTGAGAAAGTGTAAGCGTATACATAGGGAAAAATAACAATAGGCAATGTTACCCTCTCACTGTGAGGGGAGACCCGTGCCCAGCAGTGGGTCAATAATGGGTTGATGATGATGAAGCAACGTTAAAAATGTTTGAAATAATGTAACTTTGCTATCTCACTGTGCTACGTTCTACGTATATGTAAATGTAAAATATTTGCAAGAAGGTTATGTAGTAATGTTCAATAAAATATGTGTAAATGGAGATACCGTACGACGATTTACTCTAATAATAATACAACTTATGATACGAAGTGCATTTGTGTAGAGTGGAAGTCATGTTTTGCTGTACCATAACTTTATTTATATAAAATAAATGCCAAGTTTGCGTCGTTGTAAATAATAGATAGCTTTAAAGATAAGAGGCGAGGCTCTTGTTCTAAGTACACGAATTGAACAAAGAAAGGCCAATTTGTTAGACGAGAAAGGGAGCACAGTTTTAAAGACCGCGATTGAAACACCACTTGTATATCAAATTTATAGCAATCTGGGAGCAATCAAGCCTTTCCCAGTGCAAGGCGAAAGATGTAATATTGGGAATGAGGCACCCTTCACTGTGTTCCGATATACTCGTACACTTCGAAATTGTCTTTAAATTTCTAGTGAACTATTACATGAACAGATTATGGTAATAACAGGTCATTAATTTTTTGCACACAATGCACATTGCATTGTTTCAAAACCGCTAAGCGTTGAAAAATGTATAGCAACAACGTTAAATTAAATCCACCGCTTCCATTAAGACTCCATACGAAAAAAAACATGATAAGTCGAATATAGAGTTAAGCAAATGTAAAATACGATAGTTGAGCGGTGAAAGATGTTGGGTTACTGAATGTTCGTTCTTTTACTCTGTTTTTTTATTATTTTTTAGAAAGTTTAGTCGGTCGCACTGCGGGAGAAATTACAGTGCAGACGGGCAATAGGTAATCCAAAGCTGTTCATCATTGTTGGCTACTTATCTGATAGTTTCATTTGTACTCAGCAAAAGGAATGTTAAGGAAAATTGCTTATTATTAGATTATTAGATCAGATAGTGGTTATTTAACACAAATTGCTACGGCCATTTAAAATCTGCAGTAGATATAAAAATACATGTTTTATCACTTTGACGTTATACATTCGTCTAATAAATACGGAATGTAGTTTTTATAATAATCTCCAAGTAAAAAACACTTAATAGTACCTGTTCTTAGCTAACACTAGCTAAAGCTAAAAATTATTCGGTAACGGGCGGAATTACGTACAAATTAACAAGTATGATAACGGTCAAGTTTCTTTGACACGTTTGTTCTCTGTATTGCCTTATACTCATATTATTACTAATTCATTTAGCACCTTACCAAATTCATCTGTGATATTTCAGCCTTTACGTATTCTATAACAAAGAAATACACTCTTTATCACTGTATCATTGTTCAATTGACTATAAATGCAGACGAAAGTGAAGCACCGCCGACGGTACGGTTACCTCTGCTTTGTGGGTTTCGAAGCGCCGTTGGCAGCGGCACTCTTCTGAGCTATATGCGTCTGATAGTGCTTCGCGAGGTGCGCCTTCTGTCGGAAGCTCTTGCCGCACAGAGAGCATGAGAACGGTTTTTCCCCTGTATGCGTTCTCACGTGGACGTTCACTGAGTATTTGTCTTTAAAGCCTTTCGAACAGATGGAGCAGTAGTGAAGCGATCGCTCCTTTCTGACGCCGTTCGACGTGGATGTCGCCGCTTGGATCGCCGTGCCAGATTGCGTTTGCGTTGACGGTGGGGAATTTTTGTTCTGTATTCTTCTATATTTTTTGCCGACTGATTTTGTACTTGTTACAGTCGGCGACGCCGTTACTATTTGCAAGTGCTGGGGCAGCTGAACTTCACTGGCGGGTATCATCGTGACTAATTCACCATTTACGTGATGTATGTTATAGACACTTCGCGTAGGATCGAGAGGCTCCACCGAACAGAAAGGCTGTACTGATTCTCCTAATTCAGTTGCTATCCGTTTTAGTTTTTCGTAGTCATCAGGATAACTAGCATCCAGTTGCGATAGCAAAATATCGTCTACACTTTGTGTGGACGTTGGGTTGTCTCCATTAGAAATAATAGTAGCAGTAGGATCTTCAAGTAATATGGATATGTTGACATTTCCATTTTCAGGGTTATTAATAGCCATAAGTAATTCCGTCGTAGTGTCTTTACTATCGGGATACATTGACGGAACATCGGCTTTATTGTTGTTATTAATTATAACCCTTTTCAATTCCGTTTCCGCGTCTAATTTAGTGGTGGTATTTTTTTGTATAGTACTGTATCTAATAAAAGCTTTGCCTTGCAATGCACTTCGTAGTAATGATTCATTGGAAGTATTTTGATCGGTCAATTTCCAGTCATTGTTATTGTTATTATACTCCACCTGACCTTCGAGCACGGTGGCTGTACCGATTATGGGACTCCGCGATGTATCTTCCTTTTTGTCATTACTTTGAAACTCATTATCGTCGTAAGTAAATGGCTCAATCTTAACTAAACTACTTGTGCTCATATCTGTGTTTTGAGTTTCTGATTCCCCATCTTCATAGCTATAATTTTCCACTTTTGGAAGTATGGTGGAATGAAGTGAGTCTTGATTAAAATCGTTAGGGAATCCATTCATGTTCAGTATGGATTCTAAATCCAAAGATGGATTTGGTTCTATATCCGTCGGACTCGACATGGATACGTCTTCATCTTTCCCCCAATACCTACTCGAATTAGATTCGTTTATATCTTGATTAAGAATGGTTAGTGTATATATTTGTCCATCGGTATTATTGCTAATAAGTTTATTTGAAATGGCAGTGTCCGTACAGGGATGCGAACCGTTAATTTCACTGTCTTGATTCCAGTAAAATTTGTTGAGATCTTCTAGCATAGCAGTGTCTAATCGGTCACGGTCGCGGTCCACATTCCAAATGGAGTCGAAGCTCTCTAAGGTATTGGAAGTGGCGGCAGTCGCCATACTGGTGTTGGCAGTGGATTGCCCGCCCGATACACTCAGTAAGCTGTTGTTGTTTTGTTCTTTCGGCTCCTCTGATAGTAAAGGATTTGATCTTGAGTCAGGCGATTCCATGAACACATTAACAGAACGCATCTGTTGTTTATACTGTGCATCAGTCACTTCGTTTGAGGTCACGAAATCGAAGAAATCCGACTTTGACAGTTCTGGAGCAGTGGCCGTCATGACTACCGTTTCAATTTTCAACCGACTACTCGGTTCGTTTCTTCTAAAGTTACATTAAACAATTCCGCGTTTAATGTTCCGTTTGTCTTTGTACTTAAATAAATAAATCTAAATTTAAATAATCGATTATAACCCGGTATGACTTGTACTTTATTGGCAGTCGCTAGAGCGTCGGTAACTGAAGTGCGTGTACGAGGGCGTGAGCTATGCTACTCAGATGTGCCCAGCGTGTTCGAGTCAATAGGCGGACCAATGGAGTGTGCGAACTTAATTCGAACGTTGCTTTTTTCCATTATTCACTCTGACTCTGGGCACTGCTCGATGAGAAGTTAGTTCATTATGTTCGTAGCAGAGGGAGCCACATACTGGATACCATGTGCCATTATATCCATGAAGACTTGCAGGAGCGATGTTGTTGACCTGAAAAACAAGAAAGAAATAACGTTAGGTGTTTCGTTTACAATCTCTATTAAGTAAGGTTCCAAAAATTGCATTGAGAAATACTTTTAAGAACAGTTGTATACTAAAATGTGTATTACAATATTTAATTAAGCTACTTTGTTCGATTGTTAAAGTCCTGTACAAAATCAGGGCAAACAAGTCACGCAGCGTGCCTAACAGGCATCGCGTAACGCCTGCACACAACTTGACTACACGGCGTATTATCGCTAAGAAATATCTACTTTTTTATACTACAAAATCAATTACATTTTATTGATATCGGTTTGAAATAATGCATATTATAATTGTAATATACTTATATTTATAAAAATGCACCTATTTATAAACCTGATCTTATTTTAATTTACTAACCTGTGTACTTAGGTTTATTATAAGTATATTTTAAATTAATGTAAATTAAAATGTGAATTAACATAACAAAAGGTTATATCTTTTTTTATCTTACTATGAATTAATTGGGTTAGGAACATTTCTTCTGTAAAAGATATTATGAGATTTGTCATAATTTATGAGGTCATATTTATTGGATATAAAAGTGGAACAATTTTAATGATACCCGGTACACGTAAAATGAGAAAGGTCTGTCAAATGACACGATGAATTGGAGCAAGCTCGCGGGACCGAAACACACAGTATAGTGTTACATCTGTCAGTTGATACAATTATAACGCGCCAATATACATTTTGATGAAATATTATTTACCTACCTATTCGCACCGTATAATATACACCGAAATACGAGACGAATGGATTCTAAACCAAAAACTTTTTAAGCTGACTCTATCTATGATAAACAAGTGACTATTGAGTACACATGTCTACGTGTCGTGACATTGTTATTTTTTATTAAAAAAGATTAATTAGCTGTCTGTTATTTCTAAATATAACAAAACATGTGGCCAGCTTTTAAAATTTATTACTTTGTTACATTGAAAATGTTTTAATGTAATTTAAACATTCACAAAGTAACACTATTTTATATTACGAAATGTTAGGCTGTTTTGTGTTTCTAAAATACTACTTTTAGGGCGTCTGCGTTAAAATGTTTAAAAGGTGCACATTGGTGGATCTGCGAACGAAGACTCATCTTCTTCATCATCTCTTAAACAAGCGTTACATACGCAGATAGATCTCATTCATGCTTCGTTTTCAGTTCATTTGAACGTTCATAAGCTAAATATTTACTAATCCTATTCTAAAATCAGACACTATTTATGGTAAAATACTATAAATAATAATGTATAGTCCTGACGTAGTGTTTGAAATGATTAATGATGATTTGCAATGATTAATGAATATATAGGGTCTGCGGAATGTCAAGATCGTAGCAAATGAAAATCTTCGTATCTAGTCATAAATACAGATGCGAAGATTAAAATCTTATTTTCTCTTCCAAGTTTATTTTGAACTAATTATATTGTGCTGCTTGCTTTTACGTCCATATGTTGTTATTTTTATGTATATTCGTATTAATTGATAAGTATACCTTCATTAAAACGTTTTGTATAGTTAAAGTTACGTATAAACTTTAGTTTGAATTATAATAAACATGTTTAATCAACGTTAAGATTTTAACTGTCTGCATAAATTATACCTACTGATATGTACACGAAATTTAAATGCAGTGCTTTGTTTCTTGTAAAATTAATAAAACTGTCCAACATTATGCTTTTTATTTACTACGGGCGGAAAGAACTTTTGCAACCGCATTACACGCTGTAATCAGCGATAAATCGGTAACATTACAATTACAATTATTTATATATTACAAAATGCAAGTTACAAAGTGAGTTTCCGAAAAAATGCACATACCACATTTGTACTGAAAGAAATGTTTGCATTGTAAATTGTAAAATGTAATATTTTTACTTTCAAAAAGATAAAATCATAAAATAAATTATGGTTAAGAGTTACGAATAATACTCATTCCACGGAAGCACTATTATAATAAAATTTCGTGTTATTAAGTTCCTTAAAAATAATTATTTTGCCTGTAAACTTAAAACACTTTTCGTCATTAATAAGGGCAATAAAAGTAAAAATATAAAATGTCACAAAATAAAACACGTAAACCATGACTATGCAACCACAATAAAAATGGCCAAAGGTAATTTTGTAACATTTTATTCGAATTTAAGTACTTATTCATTCTATTTTTTGTATATATATAAGAATATATAAATGACTAAAGTAGGTACATAAACACTACGCTATTTTCGTATGTTTCGCATTTAGTTTTTATTTACAACACGGTACCAGATCATTTGCTACAACAGGTTCGTAAAATATAAGTAGATAATGACATGTCATAATGTTGGTTTAATGTTAAGCTTAAGTAGAATGTAAATAACGTAGTATCTAGTAAATTGTCTACAATAAGTCGTAACAGCATGGTACGATTTACAGAATCATTTACTGCCTATCTTTCGTCATCATGGCAAACACATCGATATCCATAAATAACACGTGTATGATGTATAAGTAAATATTTCATATGCCAATGAAAAAGCTTTAGCTTAGCGAACATTACTTGTTTAATTTTCTATGCCAACATTATTAGGATTATTTTTTTTGTTTGTTAAAAAAATAAACTCTGACTAACTGGACCAATTATAACTTTTTTACCATTAGAAAAGTAAGGAACATAATTGTCCTTTTTTCCGCGTCTGAAAATTGAGGGGCGTAGTTAGTTTCTAATACGTAAATACTGAAACGCATGAACGTTATTATACTGTAAACTTCAACCACAAAAAACTGTAAATACAAGGAACTGATAGTACAAAATAATTATAATCAGCATAGTGATGTCTGGTTAAGTGATTTTATAGTACAAAATGATAGGATATCAGTATGGCGTGTGTTTTTATGCAAGTAGGGATGACTTTGATGAGTTCGGCGGAGTGCAGTGCATGTGGGTTAACGAGCGTTGCGCCACGCGGCACCGCCAGCGTCAGCGCTGAACAACTGGATCACGAGTGCGCTGACACTAGGGTTGATAGATAGGAGTGTTTATTGTCCAAATAATGCTGGGAACATTACTTACATTGGTACACTAGTGTTGTTTATGGTCGCTCGTTGTAATCGATATATGTATAGTAATAAATCGATATATGTGTAGAAGAGCAATAGCAGAAAGATATGTGAATAACTGTTATATTCATGTCCTGTCATTCATTCATCCTTTTGGATTTTTTTTAGTTTATAGTACCTGCTCTTGATAGAGCTATGTCTACAGACGCACTGCTAATTATGAAATGAAAGGTAGTAGATAGAAATGCCTCATGAAAGAGTATATTTTTAGTCTCACTATTGAAATAGAAGTATCTATGTGAAAACTAAGTAAAAATATGTTTGATGATCCATGAAAAGGTTAATAAATGCTGTTAATGAATATTGAATCTCCATTCTAAGTTTTGTATAATACCTACTATAAAACTCCGCTAATTATATTTTGCAAATTAATTTCGCATACTATACTTTAGTAGCTATGTTTGCAATAAAGGTTAATCAATTTTACGCTTGAATTACGCTAAGCGAATATATTAAAAGATACTAATAAAATTTATAAACCTAGTGACGAATAAATCATAAATATATATCTTCTTGAAATAACTTATCTTAAATTTTAATAGGTTATTAATATTATGTTGCAATATAGTCATAGTTTATTGTTAAAACTTAGAGCTCTTCGTAATAGCCTTTCCACGCTACATTAATTTTCCATTGTATGAATTAGCAATATTGCTGTATTATACTTTGAATTAGTAAGGCACATAAATTTATTTTGTGTGCTTGATTAAGTTGTTATAGTTATAGTGTCTACTCTTATGCGTACCTACAATCTAATATGTTTCGATTATGACTCCAGCACTACGGTTTATTTTCTGGTTACATATCCGCGTAATAAGAGTTCCGCAATATGATAATTATAAAAATATAAAAAGCTACTGGAGCGTTTATATTTTACAAATAATAAAGAAGTATATTTAGATTATTTTTTTTAGGCTATTGTATTTTAGGTCGTTTAATGCTCATATAATTTGCATATTTTAAATCGGTGTATTAAGGGTCACATAGGTACTTATCCGAGGCTTTCCTACTTAGTTCTAAGGGGTCAACAACGCTTTGGTTGCTGACCTCGAGAAGGACGCCAATCTTACCTGGGATTAATTGTTTGTGTTAAGGGCACCAGTGACCACTTAATATGTAATAGACGTTGACCACTCCTATATGAAATAAAAAATATTGCATATAGTGAGGTATTTAGACCCTACGCTAATACATATCAGAATAAACACAGTGACGTAAAAAGCAGCAATTATATCGCTGTGGCAACTGCGTAACAGGCTGTTAATAAAATCTGTGTAACGAATCGCCGCCAAGGCGCAGTAGGACACGGTTTCAATTCTTGTGCAGGTACTAAAATTTGCGAACTAAAGCAAACCGTTATATTATTTTAATCAAACTGAATTTACTATTAAAATATTTTTACGTTGTGCTAAATTTATAAGATGGTCAGTCTTAGGTATTTATTGTGTTGAAAATAATATTTCAGAAAGTAAATTTAGGTATGGTAATGTTTCTTACTAATTTTAGCGATATTGATATTATTAATGATGTCATAATGAATCTGTGGTACAAATATAGGTATTAAAAATGGCATGTTCGTCTTAGCAGAATTGTGTTCCTTTTTACCCGCTATTTTTACTTGTTTTTACCCGCAGCTTCGCTTTCTATATTCGCACAAAGAGGTCGTAGGTATCAAAGTAGATTGTAGGCATAAAAGTTACTTTTCTATCCTTCGGGAGTAGTACGTTTTTTCGGGATGAAAGGGACTCTATGTCCTTTTCTGGACCCCTCACTATGTGTGTGCAAAATTTCATAACAATCGATTGAGCAGTTAAGACGTGAAGGCGTTATAAACAAACAAACAAACAAACAAACAAACAAACAAACAAACAAACAAACAAACAAACAAACAAACAAACAAACAAACAAATAAACGGACATTCCCATTTATGTAGGAATTTAATTACACTCATATAAACGAAGCTCTACGGGTATTAACGTTATACAGCATTAGAAACATTCGACATTTACAATTACATTTACTCACTATATTAGTAATTGTGACTATTATATCTTACGCATCCAATGGTTATTGCATGCATTCCTTTATGTATGAAAGATATGTTCTGGGAAAACTGTAGTCAGTACATTGTATTTCTTACTTAGCACTAACGTGGCATTTTCTTAACTCAGCCAACATAATATAAACAAAAATTAATAAATAATAATATTGTATTCTGACGTAAAGCATGGTGAATAAGAATAATAATTCTACGTATATAATCTTCATTTATTTCATTAATAAGTGAATTTTTTATCAAAGAAAAAAATATTTAATAATTGTAAAGCTTTACATTACCATAAAGTTAAACTTGACCAACTAACGTACTGATACGTGAATCTAGGTTCCTGGCCGTATCTCTACATCTTTAATTAACATGGATTAAGCGACAATGCGATGTCTACAAATTGTATTGTATTTATTCATTGCAAAAATATGGTACAATTAATGCTGTAATCTTGATAAATGAGATAGTGTCGTAGAAGCCACGGATCAGAGTATTGACCATTACAGTTAACATTGTAAAGATATTACGGTATATTCTGTAAAATATCATTTTAAAGTCTTTAAACTTTTTTAAAGTCTTTTAACTAAATTAATTATTTCTATGCATAGAGGAGTCTCATTTTAACTCATCTCGTGTATCGGCTGAAAAAAGGTTAGAAAATGTTTTTATTATTGTTAAATACCGAAAACATATTAAGTATGTTCATTACAAGATGTCAGAAGCTAGTTGTAGGTTTGTACTTATAAATTAACTAACAAAAGTATATTGTGTTTTTTAATAATACTAACTTAAGTATTTTTGTAGTTTTGTGCACACATTATACATAGGTATATTAAGAAAATACTTGTTAGAAACAGCGGAGATACCCGAAATATCTTTACATGCTTAGAGGCTCGCCGCATATTTCACGTACTCAAGGGAGTCGTGTCAAGACAAAGGTTGTGAAAGACTGTTTTATATGATGTATGAAAATATATACCTTCGGCACCTGAGTAAGTAATTTTATGACATCAGTTGGTTACGATAGAGCCGTAGGAGAGCATGTTTAGTTAATACAAATTAATAGTATCACAAATAATAATTATTATTTGTGATACTATTAAATTATTAATCTAAAATACTTATGTCTGAGAGAGTTTAATATCTTTATATTCCGTGACAAAATTCAACAAAATAAAAAAAATACCAAAACAAAATAATAGACCCTAATCTCAAACTGAATCTGACTGGAAAACTTATCTTTTTTCGTAGACGGTAATAATACCTGTGTATAACTGAGAAGCACTTCAGATTTTCTATTTTGAAAATACTGGGCACCAAGCAGGCTGCGGCGATTATGTCGCGATACGTGCCCCGCTTCTAGACGACAATGCGGCTGGTTTAATTGGCGGTCTACATAGACATGTTTGCATCGAGCCATCGCCTCGAGAAGCTGTTTGTTTTCGAAAACGAGCTATCATGCACGCGCAGGTGCGCCACGAAACGCGTGATTGGCAAGTAAATTTTCAGTTGTCACATTGATTTATTTTAGTCTTGCGGTATGCATTGCCGTGCATTGAGTTATTGAGCATCTATTTGCGGTTTATGGAGCTAGAAAACAAAATCAATCATTCGTTAATATTTGATTGTGTTGACAATACAGGCCCGATGCCTTTATTTTGAAGTTAATATTTATATTTTACATAAGTGGCTTTAATGATATAAAAAAAACGTGGTTGACTACGTTACTAACCCTCATTATTCTGAGAGAATTCTGTCAAGGATGAGGATAAAATTGTATACTAGTAACTAATATATAACTACACGTAAACACGTACAAGTACTTCAAGTTATCACAAGCTTTTCAATTAAACCCTTCTATGACTTATTTTCTAATAAATAATGTTAATCGTAGTGATTTATGTGATGTGGACAAAAATGGAGCGCCGGCGCATACCAGACCGTCGGCACGTCAGTAGCCCCGCGGCCGCGCTCACCTCTGGCATTTCGCTGAAGATGACCGCTCCGCACAGCCTTTGATCTCTCTCGAGTCTCATGTACTCACTTGTGTAACTTTATGCCAGATAATGTATTTCAAAGAATAAAGTAAATATACCATTACAACATGCTTTACGTAAATATGTTCTGTTTGAAATATATCTGTAAAACACTGTAATTATTGTACTACTGGTTATAATATCTTTAATTGTTTTTTATATAAAATGAAATTACAAAAGTATATCTTATACTTGCAAATAAGTTTATTTATTATTAATAGACTTTATTAACCTTATAAAAGTGTAAAGGAACAAAATAAACTTAATCGTAAAAAATATTTAACAACCAACTGTCATAATTAATAATATTTTCTCAGAATTCGTTCCGAAAAACACGAGTCATTTACTATGCAATATATAAACCATATATACCTACTTACATTTAGGATTTGTAGCCAGCGTTTAATAAGGACACGTAGGTACTTCAGTCGTGATACAGCGGAGATTACTAACACTTCGCATCTGCGGTGTGTTAAATTCTGACATAAAATATGGCTCAGTATATTGAATGTATCTGCTTGCTCGAGTTCCCACGCAGCTAGCCGGCTGCTGCCGTTCGCATGTAATAGTTGTTCCGATACGTACCCACTACTGAGGTTTGTCACGTGCGTAAATACACTCTTGTATCAACATACATAGAATCGTAGGCAAATATTCTCGTTTCCCGCTTAGCATGCTTGTAAATTTATATCTGTATGACCAAGAAAGACAAATAATAATCCGGTTAGGTCGGTACTGTATGGAACACTCAATCTTTTTAACTAACTTACTTATTACTCACACGTAATGCACGTAATTGATGCTCATACAATTACTCGTGTATGCAAATCAAATCTATTAAAGTGCTACAACAATAGATTTCTCCATTATCCTACTTAAGCGATAGAATAGAAGATATTATTAAGTCATTGGTATGTGGTAGAGCCTGTCTGAACTGCACACGTCATCCAGTCAGGTTTATATCTATATTATTCTGCGATGACCGATTTGTCCTGTTTAAAGAATCTTAGTGTCTATAACTATCTATGACTAACGATATAAAAGCTGTAATCAATTGGCGATGGTAAGAGTTGCGGATTCCTGTACTCACGACGATTGCTCTACGGGCTCTATTCTGAGAACGTAATTAAAAAACGATAAGTCGAAGACTATTCACGTGGAGTTTACGTTGAAAATGCTTTTAAGATATGATTTGCCCGATAAGCGTCAATCATGATTTCGTTTCGAAATAAGCCAAGATTGTCCTACATCGCAGGTGCACTTACAAAAAAGAGAAACTGCGGTATTGCGGTGTTCGAAAGAAAATCTTATTATCGACATAAGGGGCGATATTCGAGACGGCCGTCTGCTCCAGTTACAGAAAACGCTCCCTCCGATTTGGATCCGGTTTGCTCTTGTTTCGTGCGAACCACCTACCTTCACTCTCTTATGGTGTTTAATCACTGTTATTCACAGCATGCTCTTTTTCGTACAAAATTAAATGGCGACGTAAATCGAAAAAATAACTATCAAGTAATTTTCCAAATTATAGTTTTTTATTTTACTTTATAAATACTCTTTTTAAAATATAGTATATGCCTTAAAATAAACTACATAACCAATATCATAACATGTTTTTATAAAAGTAATGGTACATATAGTACAACATCAATTTTATCAAATATTTTTATATGTGACGACCCTGCTAAAAAGTTAAATATTTAAATCTAATTTTACATTTTATATACCCAACTTAAGACAAAAATGTACTTAAATTTATTTCTAAAAAACGAACATGAGTACACGAAACTTTATAAGTTACACGAAGGACGTGAAACTTTCAACTTAAAAAACAATATCGCAAACTACGGCTTCTTAAGGTTCGGTAGCACTTCCGTATTCATAACTGAAGTAATTAAAAAAAACTATTAATGACAATAAAAACTTTTGCGGTGTCGGTTTCGTTTATATAAAAAAATTAAACGCATTCGAAACTTAAAAGCTCGGTGGCAAATAAATATTAATTAAAAATCATAACGAGGCAATACCAAGGAACAGGTTTTCATAGCTAGCTTAACACGAATCTCTTTATATTCACTCGGCTAGTCAATTAGAGTCAATGCACAATACAAAATCGCAGACAATTTGATGCTTTGATAAATGATTATATGTTTGTATTATATTTATGTTGATGACTGGTCGAATTCAAACAAAAGCTTTATTGTGATCGCACATCAGCTTCAACGTCGAATGCATTATAAAGATCAGCTAATTGCATAAATGTGATTATCTGATTATGTTAAGCAAGTTCAGTACAGAGACAAATTGGTATCTGGTTTTGTGACAGGTGTTGGTAAGTTAAAACTTTGAATAAATGAATAAAAATCGGAATGGGTACATAGATAGTGTTAGAGATAATTGACATTTGAGTGAAATTGAACTTTCTCGCATTGAAAATGAAATCGTTATCAATGTATTGTGTAACACTATGCCACGTACGTTCCAAGTGAAGTGCCTGCTATTAAATCCGTTGGATCTTCTGATCAATAAAGCAATGTTAAAAGCTATAGTAATATGCCAACGTAATTTGTTATTCAGGAAGTAAAATTTTGCATTAATACGCCGTATGCAACTAGCACAATTTATACCTGCATTTTCTGCTTACATATTATTCGTAGGTAACAAGCTTGTCATGCAATTCAGGGTTGCCTGTTGGAAAACAAATGTGCAGCAGAATTGTCTATTATAAAACAAATAACTTATTGTAGGAAACATAAATAAACTTTATGGATTTTGATTATAAAATATAAGTAAACAGCCTACTTTGTAGCGTTCAGATGTACAGCTATTATAGTCTAAAATACTAATTTATTTGTTAGGAAATGCATAAAAATTTTAGTGTTGTTTGAATTAAATTATACGAAGTTCTTTATAATATAATAAATTATAACAAAATTGCAGGTTTTGTCTTACCAATTATACAATATGGCAGCCCTGATTGCAATTAGATACGTGTGATATCTCGCGCCGAGCCATTAGAGCCTGTATTTACTGAATCTTACAATTTATAAGTTTGCGACCTATTAGTTATTAGTTATTATAGTTGTAAAAAATAATTGCTATGCAAATCATGTGATTACAACTGATGCGACATCTCGCATACATGCAAACATAAAAACAACTTGATTCGAACAATGTTTGATTTATCTTCGACGTTTGATTTCAATTATTTAAAGGGCAGTCGACCGACCGAATTGTGCAAGTTGAGACAAATTAGTACCTATTTTATATAAATTGTTATACGCCAAATTAATTTGCCTCAGTTTAATCTCTTTTTCATTAAAACAGTAATTAAATACGTTAAGATAGGTAAGTTATGCAACAAAGTAGGCATAGCAAACAACTTGTTATGTAAATACAAACACTAAATATGAATATTAACTGAAATCCAGTAACATAAACCGTAACAGATACAAATACAAAACGGTTAATGTTATTTTGTATAAAGTCATATATTATAATTCATGCGCCCATAAAAGTGAACTAATGCAGTACTTTTGCGATAGAAACAATTTTAGCTAATAATTTTGAAGTCGTGATCTCACACCATCAGCTTATTTCGCCATTAACTGTGTCCTTATTTATAGGTATTATCTCGTCTATCGGTAATATTTCGTAACGTTGCAGTTTAGCATCATTTGCATATTCCGTGATGGTGTCGATGCAGTCGCGAAAGGACTCGAGGAGTGCGCCGGCCTGATCGAGACCTACCATACTCGGATCACAGTTGCGTACTACGGAGCATTATACTGAGAAACTTGCTGATATACATATATTTTTATGTTGTACATATACTTTGCGAACGCGCATTCCATCTGATTTTAATAGATATTGATAGCAATCAACATCAAATCTAAATAAACCATTATTTATATAATGATTACTTATCTTGAAACGTCCAACACATCGGTCCGTTATAATACAAAATTTTGAAAAGGGACCGTAGTAGCATATTATCCCGTAGTAGAATATTATGAAATAAATGATAGACTTCTATGTCACCTGCATTACTTTTAAAAACGCAACGCCTCAATACTTTTTTCCCATGATTGACTTTTATTTGGTAATATTATGTACTAATTGTTATAAAAGTACATTTCTACCAAAAATAATACAGAAAAGTCTTTAATTTCAAGAAAATATTTCAGAATCTGACGTATACACGTACGTGTTACGCGGTTCAATATTGCCTATAATGATAGCCATGATTACAGATAGTGGGATGATCCAGATTCATGTCGAATCCTTTCACTGAATGCAGCCTTGAGCGAACTGCGAACAGGCGACCGCTGGCCATTACCGATGCACCGTTGTTAATGTCCCAGCAACGATTAACATAGATCGGTACTAAAAGATAAATTGCTCGAGCCACCAGCGTCTTGTAATCTAATTGTGCTCAGTATTTTCAGTACAAACAGTTAAACCGTATATTGCTCTGATGGTGCATAAAATTTTCGATTACCGAGTTTAGTACACGGCAATATTATTTTATATGGCATTGCGAAGTCAATAAGTTCATTTTCTGTCGTGCATCGAGTACCCGACGGACAAAAAACACAAAAGTAGGTAGTTATTCTACTGAGCAGCTCTACAATACATTAGACTTCAACGAGCAATCAGGAAATAATTACGTTCGTTGTGCTTCCAATATAAACGTAGATACCTACTCGGAGTGGAAAATCACAACGTCACAATGGTCCTTCGTTTAATATATATAATTTAAGGGACGTATTCCCCAGCCGCATTCCTCACCCGATGACGGATCACCGGACCGGCCCGTAACGATGCGCCGGGCCCAAATCCGGTAAATGTGAATCGCTCGTTTGCAATTTAAATCAATAAACATGATCATTATTTTTATCGACGATGGCGTTTTATAATTGGCCGACCGGAGTTTCTTGCCCGATAGCGCTGGATGTGGGTTAAACCCGAACACAAAGTATTTGTCCTTTTGTTTACTTTTTTAAGAGTTCGAATATAAAACATTATTTTTGCAAACAGCGTCATCCATGTAAGCTTTACAGCGTATTCATCTTAAAGATAAATTATATTACTGTTAAGATATTTCATACATTTTAAAGATTAATGACTGATCCTACGTACGGCTAGTGTTATTTATATTCTGAATAAATAACAACGAATCAATCAAATCAGTCACATAAGAAAGGTAGTTACTTACAAGTTTGTTGTTTATGAATCTATTAAATTTGTTTTACATTTTTTAATACTCTGTATATAGGTAAACGTGAGCTATACATATGTAAAATAGGCAATTTTAAAGCATTCTATTATGTTTTTAACTTGAATAAATCTTCAAATATTCCTCACTACATTAAATTACTAACACAGTAAACTGGTTCAGCCGCAGATAACCAAAATATATTACGACCAAAATTTCGGTAGCGAAACCGGAATTGAATTTTAATTGAAGGGTTCGTCGTTTTGAGGCTATATTGTGAAGGTAATTACGACAAGCTTTAAGTGAAAACATTTTAGTTTTAAACTTTCCTTTAAGTGCTCCAAATATTGATGTTTAATTTAAAATATGTAGTTATTACAGACGCCGATAACGTACCGTACCTTATCGTGTATGAAAGCTATTTAATTTAAATTCTACTTCCTTTGCATTATTTTATTCAGACTAGTGTTTGCCCATTTTCAAATTTTACCATTATTGAAATTTTAATGGAATCATATACATTTTTTTGCATTTTATGCTACTTTCCTTTTTTCAATTTTTGTTTCATTTTTACTGAAAATATAAAAACTCGTTAATAACAGCTAAAGTAACAAAAAAAGATTGACAAACCAATAGACTGTTCTTGTTTGCCTATTCAATCCATCCATCAGCCTTTTGAGGTCTACTGCTGGACATAGACCTCCCCTAGGTTTGCCTATTAATGTGAAGATACTCTTAATAGTTCAAAAGTAATTAAAAAAATATAATTTTTGCCCTTTTTCTAGTTTCGAAGATATTTTCTAGTGCCGAAATAAGAACCTGTCCTTTTACAGTACAAAATTTAAAAAATCCAGTATTTCTATCAAAATCAAAATCGTCAATATAAAGATGTAATTTTTCCAAACTTTTACCGCTAGTACATAGCAGCATTTTAACTATGGGTGTAGGTTAGATATTCACACACGTGTAAGCTATTTAACTTATATGACATGACGTTTAAGGTGAACAGGAAGGTCGGATATGAGCGACGCGGGCGCAGGTAGTTTTACTACGAAGATAGTATTATAATTAAGCTGTATCATATGCGCACTTAGTGGTATGCCGTAAATGATGGCAATATTGCACACACATTACATTTAATGTCATATGTCGTTTATGGTAAAGAATGTGAGAATATTGTACGTGTATTTTATAGAACTAGTAAACGGAAATGTGTTCTATGTTTGATTATTACAGATTATGAGTAGATATGTATTATCCAAGCAATATTGGCCTGGGTAAGGTCAGTTATACATTTTATTTGTAGGCATTTTGAAAGCGTTTTTCTTACCAAAAGGGGCTAATTGTAACTTACCTAAGACAAGAAGAATTAATTGTTAAAATTTACTTTATTTCTCTACTTTACGACTATGATATATTCCTATGTATTGTCGTTTTTTATCTATTTTATACTTAAAAATTAACAGTTTCAATTCTATAAATAAGATCCGGCTTAACTACTGACTGATGGCCCGATACGTTTAAAGACCAGTTCCGTATCCTTTAGCGCCTACTTATAACGGATGCCGAGACGGACATTACTTTATAATAGCGCGTCGGTGTCATAAATCTTTGGCTGTAGATATCTGTCCTCCTGCGTATAGCGCGAAACCGCAATTGTCGTGATTTATTTTTTAATTAATTGGAGTACAGGCTTAAAACAAAGTTAATAAAGTGGAAACAACTCTTGGTGGTAAGTGGTTCGTTGTAAAAACTGTTTCAGCCTTAAATCATGATGTAGCTGCTGTACATATACACAGTTCAAAGATACAAAGTTTTTTTTATGTTTACCTAACGATAAGGCAGAAGGGCCACCTGATGGAAAGTGTTCACTGCCGCCTATGGACATTTGCAACACCAGAGGAGTCGCCAATGTATCGTCGCCTTTAAGGAGAGCTCTATTTGCAGCTTTTTAGTATACAAAAAGTTCCGTTTAATCTTAAGGGATTCATAATTTTGTGTTTTAATTTTGTCTTATTCTGGTTTCATACTGGTAAGAATACCTATCGTATAATAATAATCATATTTCCATTATGAAACCAATGATCACAATAACAAATCAAATAACTGCAAAAATACGCGCTTCCTATTAATATAAAAAGAATAACAAATCGTGTACATATTTAATTTTGCTTGCGATCAATCTTACAATAGTTTCATATTACAAGCGATGGCAAGAGTCCGTGAACTTTACACGCTTAATGCTTGCTCTATTTTTGGTTTAAATTTCAGAACAAAAGTCAACGTAATATTTTTTGCTCCTAGTGTATTATTTGCGGATAATTCTACAAAATACAAACCATGTGCGTGTTTGACCTCGCATGGAGTGGAATTTCTTAGACATCTTGACGCCGCACAATTATGAATGATAAGTCAAGAGCTTAGAGTTTTGGCTTAAAATGTAAAAAATCCCTTTCTATAATATTTATGTTTACTTTACAAATTAATTATTAAAAAGCGTAGATTATGAACTAGTAGATATCTACAGTTTAACGAACTCATCACAGACTAGGTTT
>DWPV01000967.1:0-23348 GCA_018251915.1 Urbanus proteus proteus | reverse complement strand
TTTTACGCAAAGATAGTTTAACGGGTTTTTAACAAATTCGGCACACAAATGCTTTAATGCATAGAAAATCTTTATCCTAATTCAGTAGTCCACGTGAGCGAAGCTGCGGGCAAAAGCTAGTAATAAATAAATATGAAATTATAATATAACGTTAAAATGACTTAAGCCGAGTATATTTAGCACGTGACACGATGATTCAGACAAGAGTACATAAATAATTATACAAGAAGCTAACAATGATGAAACAAATCGATTTACTATTAAACTAACTTATTATGTTAAAGATGAGACATAAACGGCATACATGTATGATATTAGTGACCGCATCACGCGGTCTGTACAATGCACCTCTGTGTCCATGGCACCCACGACACAGGAAAATATCTGTGAAAATAGCTATGAGTGTAGAAAGCTTTATCTAAACTCATAACAGAAATCTCAATTCCTCATGCAGATGTAGTTCCCGCCGGGAATCGAAGCCGGGACCCACTGCTTGATAGACCTATACTATATAGATAGATCTATACAAATAAATAAAATTGAAGTGTCTGTTTGTGATTTCAAAATATTTTTTTTACTCAATGCATATAAAAATATACACGATACCTATAACGAAAATACAATAAAAAAAAAATGTCTGTCTGTCTGTCTGTTTGACTGAGCTAATCTTCTAAACGGCTGGGCCGATTTTGACGGGACTTTCACAGGCAGATAGCGAAGGTCTAAGGCGTAACATACACTACTTTAATTGTCGAAAGAAGCATTAGCGCGCGCGCCATGCTCTTGCGGACCCCCTTGCGGGAACGCGGGATTTTACCTATGTTTAGATAAGTATTCCTTTTTACTTTTTTAACGCGGGTAAAAGCGCGGGGATCAGCTAGTCATTAAATATGTATGCTATTCCTTAAAATGATCCATTAGAACTAAACACTAAATTCAGATAACATTTAAATACTTTTTCGTATACCAAACTTAATCCCATGATATTAACATTACAGCTATATTGGAAATCATTAATTAACCGACTTTTATACTTACTCGATCACATGATCGGAGTTTAACAAACTTTTCATCGTATATACGCTTCACAAACCACATCACATCATGATCCCACCTTAATGAGTTGCCGAGAGGCGTTCCATTATCATTAAACACATTAACGCCAACAGTTTCCCCGTACGGCCGTATGCTGTCAGATTTCTGCGTATTCACGATAATGTAGGTTAGGATACGGGGAAACTTCTTCATTGGAATACCAAGAATTATCCGCTCTTGAATAAAAATGAATGATCGGTAGAGCCGTATTTTACTTTATACATGGCATGTAATGTGTTACTTATTTTTATTGATTAAACCTGGCAATGCATATCTACAACATATATTGAGTTGTTGTTGTTGAGTTGTTGTTACCTAAGCCTAGATTCCCATGTCATTCCACAAATTAGCGATTATAGCAATTAAATAATAATGTGAATGTCTCGATGTTTAAATTAAATTTATTGACTTCGTTTTTGACAAAAACCTATGTTTTATAAGTATTAAGAAAAAGATAAGAAAAATCAAATGCCAACTACGAAACATACGTATATAAAAATATTTTCGACAGATTTTTATATTAGCGTTAAGACTTTCAGACCTGTTTTCAGAAAATACTTCTATTATTGACATATTTGCAAATTTTTGAAGGCACTAGAAACCGATTGTTCAAGTGGACAGAAGCCGAAAAGTTAACGATACACTAATAATTAACGATAACGATAATTTAGACATACGATTCTTAAAATCAATTACTTATTTGACTTTAGGTAAGCAGCTCTAAACCACTTCTACCTCTAGAAAAGCCTGTAAAAACCAAGCAGTACCTACCTTAAGCATGGTGAGTATCTTCTGCGAGAGCTCATAGTCAAAGTTGGTGTACTTGGAGTCCGTCATGTCGTATATGAACACGAGACCCGCGCGCTGCGTCTCCAGCGACTGCAGCGCCACGTCCAACTGGTACACGAGGCCCTGGGGAACAAACAAAATTCCTTATTTACCAGTAAATAATGTATATTTTTTTAATAACTAGCTGTCCCCGCGGTTTCACCTGCATTTGAAAAGTAAATAACAAGTCAAGTCAATAAACATGTCGCGAGATTGACATGGCAATAAAACAAAATAAATGTATCCCACGAGAACCGCACATTTTCCCGGGATAAAATATAGCCTATATGTTATTCCAGACTACAGCTTATGTCTGCACCAATTTTCATCCAGATCCATTCAGCCGTTCTTAAGTTATAGAGTAACAAACATTCATCCATCCATCACAAACTTTCAGCGTTATAATATTATTAACATAATAAAGTAGCAAACGAGCTGTAGTCTGCTTAATAGTGAGTGGACGCTGCCATCAAATCAACCCAGATAAGATCAGTCTTACCAGAGGATGTCCACGGATGCATTGCTACCCCTGGGTAGAGGCACGTAACACTGCATTGATGAGGCAAAAATAAATATGGCATCGACATAGACTATCGCTGACACGTAACAGTAGCCCCTTACCATCAGTTGGACGGCAGATAAGGTAAATATAATCACTGTAAATCGAACGTTGAGCGCCGAGTCGACACGCCCATGGGCGATGAAGACTCAAGTCTTGAACGCTTGATCGTTCAACTTTCGCAAGCGTTAAAGGCTCGCGCTAAAATGCTCGAGCGGCATATCATTTGCTACTTCTGTATTGTAAAAATAAAAACATAAAACAAATCGTAAAAAAATATTAAGCTGCTATATGCTTGACCGATATTTTGAGAGGACTCGTGCCTAAGACTTCAACAATAAACCCTTAATTATGTATAGAAGGGAACAAAGAGAATGCAGTATGTTTGACATGAAATGTATCTCACATCTGAATTTTTTTGTCTCCCAAATCTATGGTAATCTGGAAGTAAGTGATCGCTTAGTGATATGATAAGACCGCCCATTATGCATTCAAATATCTAAGTCTATTTTTGTTACTTATCTTTTAGTGTGGATGCATACAACAAAAGGAGTATTGTATGAAAATATTAAGATTTTAAAAGGAGTGCAAAGTTCAACAGTACGAGTAGTTTAAACTAATAATTCAGACACCATCAGGCATGGTCAGAAGTAAATTGGTATCTTCTAGTGTCCCAAAGTCCCAATTTATGTATGCTTGCTTCGGAGGTTAAGTTAAGACACCTACCGTCATTATCATTGAATAACTGTATTTGAACCTTGTCGGAAACCTTACGAGTATTTTACCACCACCACCACCACATACTTTCACCACAGTCACCATAACATACTTTTCTTCACCAATGTATATAGGAGGTGTAGGAAAGCCGAGGTGGCGCTCAGGGAAGGCCTGGGCTCTGGACCCCAGCAGTTGTACAATAATAAAGGTTGCATCCAATGAGATCGATACTAATAACGTATATGGGCATACCTGCAGAGTCGTTTGATGCGTTGTCTGGGTAGGAAAATGTTTGTTTGCCGTAAACACGGCAATGGCTGCCCCCGTCGCATCTCGCGTAGGCTGTAGATACAAACACAATATGCTATTGATTATGTAGTTCATACAGAATTTTTAAAATAATTACTATAACATATTAATATAAACATGATTGAAAATAACTGTTATTCTTTTTCTATATTAATACAAATACAAAACTTCTAATGTACTCACACACACTCTCTCTCTCTCTCTCTCTCTCACACACACTCGAGTTTTTATTTTTATGCCATGGAAAAAGTACATTACAAACAATACAAATTGTCCAATTTCGCATCTATGTCTGATTACAGGTAAATCCTCTGTTACATAAGGAGTTGTTTCCATAAGTCCACGTGCGGTAGTAACCACATACCATCAGGACTGCCTTCTTTGCTACTTCAATCATATAAGAATACTCACCAATATAGTAAACTTTCCGGTTTCAAGCTCGCTCTTCAGCGGGTCCTCGAAGGGCTCGAACTTGTTGAGGCCTTCCCTCCGTCGCGTGGCCTCGTGTTGCCGCCAGAGCGCATGCGCACGCGCAACGTCAAACTTGCGCGCGAGCAGGAACTTGATCGCGGTCGCGCGCGACACGCAAGCCGCGCCCGCCTCGCTCAACGCGTCCAGAAACGCCTTCGTCGCCTGGAAACATTAAGTGATAATTACAAATCGTTGCAGTAATTGTAATGTCAGAAACATCAGCAAAGATCCAGGGCAAAGATACTGAAGCCGATCTTGGAAATACATATTGTATTTTATATTACATATTCGATGATGGTTTATTTTAGCCTTTTTGTGTAAAGTAGTAGTGATTGTGACAATACTTATTACTTTAACGTACAATTATAACATAAATGCCCAAATATTTGAAATTAAAAAAACCATATTTTCTGAATAAAAACATAATTTAGCTAGCATAATTTTAAAGATGAAACGATTATAGCAACACTAAACACAACAATAATGATAGATGAATAAATATAAAGTACATAAATATCAAATACAGGTCTCCCCAGTTGTAAGTAATAAGAGACATGCCTAGCGGGGTAACATAAAGATGGTTGCAGCCAAACATAGTTTTTTTTATTAAGGGTCTTAAACAATTAATCGCGAAAATTCTAGATTCTAAAACGATATTACAGCATCATATAACATTTGAAACAGTTGCACAAGTTCAACACCAGTTTTATGATAGCACGCATGCTTGCATGTTTCCTCGTAACATTATGATATTAATGAGGTAAACAATCGACCACTTATATAATGTGTAATTCAGTGTACCTATTGGATGTTTTATTGCAACTAATTTTGCAAATGTAATTAATGTTGATGATAATTGATAGAGGGATTTACTTAATATAGATTCAGATGCCAGGATGACTTCAAAAATGAAGAAAATAACATTCAGTACCAAGGTTAGCTGATAGCCTAGCTTATTACAAGGCGCTAGAGTGGTACAATGGTGCATCAATCTGGTCCTACGTCTGTGGGGTGTGTACACAAAGTATTGTGATGGTAAGCGGATGCATTGCTAGTATTGTTGCTAGGTATTGCTGGCTGCAACTATCGAGCTAACTGTAACATTAGTCGATTTAAAGAAAAAAATCTTCGATTCAAGAGAAAAAATATTACAAAAAGAGATTTGATTACAAATTAAATATGATCGTTTTAAATGAAGTACCTAATTCTTGATGCAGTGGACATCGCAAGAAAGTGAAACTTAGTGATATCATAAAAGTGATTACCCGAATGAAAATCAGTAGATTTTCGATAAGTTCTGTTTGCATCCGAAGCCGAAACGCTCGATCCATTGAACTGGAGTTACTAAACGAAGTTTATCACATTTCACAATTTCGTTTCACTTTCATCGTCCTACCTACTGGAACCACCGAGGCGGAGGTGAGCTATGCCGGATTAAATATAAAACGGTAACTTTTACTACAGGGAATAATGTGAATAGATTATTTCTCTGTAAATTTCAATTAATTTCGGTGAAGAAGTCAATCCCCTTCATAAAGTATTAATTACTTGATAACAAGTAACATTAACCACAAAGCGCTTTATGCATAGTAATTTTTATTTATTGTATTTTACCGGACATTAATTATTTATTTATTTGCAGTCGCGATATGATTTGGGACTAAAAACGTTAAATTTATCATTCTAGGAATTGAAGTTAAGACGCATTAAAAACAAAAGGAATATTTTGGATTCTACCTATTACGAACTTACTTAAATGTAAGGCTACTTTGCAAAATATTGTGATTTGATTTACATAATTTTGGCACCGACAGGTAGCGCTGCAATCTAGATCACTTTTGATGTTTAACAATCTAATGCGGCGGTCACACCGGCTATTGGCGTCGCGACTTTAAATATTGTTGGTATAACTACATAAATATTAATGTTTAAAACTGTGATGAATATTTTATTTGTATTAGATTATTGTACAAATTATGTTTTTATTAGTATTTTCGAGAAAAATTATGTATGGACATTGGGTCGCCGTCTATTATGAAATATTGTGGCTACAATTAGAATCTAATTAGATGCAATAAATAAGTTGGTATGTTATTAATTTTTTATTTATTTTACACCACGTTAGAAAAAATCCACTACCAATTTTGACGTTTAACATCTGTCGGGCATCCCGTGCCGGCTAGCTTTTTTGTGACAAATCGTGCTAGTCTCATACAAATTCTAATAAATAAAAATATCCAATACAATAAAGTCGATATTCGTATACCAGAGCGTGCCCGCTCATACTAATACACAAGCGGGCCAACACAGGATACACATCCCGGAAGAATTAACCCGCGCACCGCCTCCTGATGAATTTGCATCCACAACATATGCCGATACGATACATCGGTTCACAACTAACTCCTAAAACATCAGGTTCACTTTGACATCAATATCGATGTTTAACGTTGAGGTAACCACGGGCCTTTTATAATGTTTTTTTTTTTGTTAATAACAATTAAGGTTACCTTTTTACCAGCTACATATGTATTTAGGTACATTTCGCCAACACCTTACCCGATTCCGTCAGGAGTGTAATGTTTTAAATGTTTTATGTGTGTTTAACTAACTAGCTTAAACGACATATTTTATATGTTTGGGCCTATTTTTTGTTTCGTTTGATAGAATACAGTGTATAAAACGTAGTCTATTATATTTTAAGCTGGTTGTGTAGTAACGATCCTGTTCACATTTAAAAATGTAAAAGGTAAAAAAAACTGTAGAACAGATCTAAAATAACATTTTTATATTTATCATTAATTTTATTTACAGGAATAAACTTAAAATTATTTGCTACTTTCTCCGAATGACTCCTGTGTATTAAAATTAGAATTAAATACATATGTAGGTACATACGTTCAAGAAAACGGCAAAAATTATAAATTATCATAATCAGTACGAAAACTCCATGACATTTATTTGTATCTAATAATTGCAAACGTAAACCCCATAATATGTGCCTAAAATGATTAATGTTAATTTTAATCGTAAAATATTCCTGAAATTATATTGGTTTTCCTGTTTGAATAAATATTAAGTAAAGTGAAATTTAATACAATAATTTGTAGAATACAATATAGATAATGATGATACCTACATATCACTATCATTTTATGTGTATTTACTATACATACTAGGTTCCAGGGACTGTCTGTGTTAAATTAACAATAACACCATCATTTAAAAAAGATCTACACATTATGTTTAAAGTAATAATTATGTATTTATGGTCAAACAGACAAACGAGTAATCTTTTAATCCCATAGCATTGATTATTATTTAGTTTCCGATGCGCTTATATTTATATTTAGTTAACTAAGGGCTATATATACCATTGATTGAACGTATAATCATAACAAAATTTACGTTTACTATAGTTTAACAAAAACTAACAACAAACATGTCTGACATGACATATATGAGACACAAAATTTTACCGAATATTAAGGAAACTTGAAATATATTCTATATAATTTGATACAAGACCACAATCACATTTGGTGTTACATTTATACCCAATAACAATACTCGTATATCACGCGTCACTCGTAAATATTATTTACACCGCACGGATTTACTATATTTGATCGTGTATTGGACGCATCACCGCACGATCGAACGCTCACGGTTCCGAAATACAACTGTTTGGAGCGTAACACGTTAACTAAACTCATGCGAATACGCCTTTATATGGTAATTTAACAGCAAATAAATAAAATCTACCTGATAGCAAGAAGTTTCTTTGGCTTCTAACCGTTCTTAGTAGTCAATCAAAGTCAAAGGAAATCTATTGGGCAGACTTTAACCGCCCACATATGTTTACGAATTTTACGGCATTAAAGTTGTAATGTGAGTTATAGTTAATTTAAATAAATATTGTGTTAATTTTTTATTTTCTATATGGGTACATAATTAAAAAAACATATTACAATGTGTATAATATACACAATCTAATCTACTATCTTGAATTACATTTCATTAAAGTATCATTTACGGGTTAATGAGCGAATATGAGATTCAAAGTTCCTTTTGGCATTTTCTGAAAACTATTATTTTACCCAAATTATCATCAGTATCACCCGCGTTAAAATGATTCATAATAATTATATATTATATTAACTTCTGATAGAGTAGATGGATTTTATTTTAATGAAACATGGAGCAAAATTTCCTTCAAGTTATGGACTATAACGTAAATAAATAGATTTGCAAGTCTGGTAAGAAATCTAAAAAATATAGTTATTTGTAATTTTACTTTTCTCAGTACTGCAAACATATTTTTGCAAATATGAATATAAATGTATGCGCTGTAAATATAGCCAAGCGGAATTTCCATTTTTATATTTTTATTATATGTTCAAATGTATATGGAATATGGTTCAACAAATTCAGTATGGCACAGGAGCGACACAAGTAACTGCATAACCATTTGAAATGTATATCCACGGGTCGAGAGCACAAGAGTCATTGACACCACCTATGTGGCACGGAGACAATGCGGGCGCGACAGAGGAACGGTCCTGAGACGAGGCTGCCACCGAGACATGCTCCCGTAAACACATTGTCACATTTCGCTAACAACTAAATAAACACTCCTTTTTCAATGAGTCTTTTTATAGGGGAATTGAATTAAATTGCTTGCTGCTCTGCGAACCTTGAAATTCGTATGTATACGGTACACTCATACAGGAGTTCAATTTGTATTGTATGGTTTGGGGGAGTACTTCTGAGTGGATCTGTCATAAAGTATGCAGTCTAACTGAGGGTGGCCCCCACTGCGTCGAGACTATAAATCCCAGATAGGTTATGAGAAGTCTTAAAGATGCCCATAGTTGATACTGAGGATTTAGTTGGAACGCGTCAGATAAGACTGTTATTATGAGGCAGAAGTAAATGTGACGGTGATTCCTACAGAGTCGAACCGGAAAGGTTCTACCTCCTTAAGCTATATTCAATTTAACGGGTTCAAGCAGACAGTTATAAAAAAGTGTTTATTACCCACAGGACCTGAAGTATACTTCAACGCCATTTTAAAATGCAGATTATTAGGGGAAAATATAAGGTACCTGCCAACCTGTCTGTCTGTATGTCTGATAACTGAAGTCTGAAATCAAAGGCTCAAAAAGTTTTCTGGTGAATAAAAGCGGGCCTGCAATATAACCATTAATATCCACAATTTAATAATTTGTATAGAACAAGATTACATCACTTACAAAGGTATTTGTAAGATAGTTGATTTTACTTATTTACGCACAAGTTCTTAAATCGTTAAATAAAGTTTAGATCGCTATATTCTGTTCAAACACATTCTATTGCTCTGAGTCAAACAATTAACAATGAAGGAAGGAAGTGCGCTGTAGAATACGTTCGCCCTCGCCGGAAACTACATGACATTTTAAGGGGAACTAGCTCATACACTTAACTTAAACACCGATGCAACACCCCCTCTATAAACCTACGTGAAAAAGATGTTACTACAAAACATTAAAAATGTAGTGCAGTTTAATATTAGCTTTCTGTTCGCGAATTCGTACGTTTGCATGACTCGAGAAATTTAAGGACTGGTTAAAGCATTGAGGAAAAAGTAGTAATTTTAAAGGTAATGAGTAAAGCAAGATTTTCTCTTACATACATAGTCAAATGGAGTTGTAGGAATGATATGGCAGGAAAGACGAGGTAAGCTATCTGTAGTCCTCCCTTTTTAGTTGAACTGTATAGAAACGTAGGTACATGAAAATATTTAAACTATGGAAAGTGAATCATTATTTTCTAAATAATACCTCTATCATAACAATAATAAGATCGTAAACTGTTTTACTGTAACTACGTAGGAACGGGATCGACCTGAATTCAAATAAAAATAAGAGGACTTATGACGTCCTTTAACCGTCAGTCACACTTAGAGCAGCCGATTTATTACAACGGTTTCCGCTCTTAATCAATTCAGGTTTCATACTTACTGCAAATTTATTTACTAACTGAAGTTTAAATTTAGAAAATCAGAGTACAACATGGGGAATAATCGCAGGCGTCGTAACAACAAATGAATCTATACCTAAATGTTTCGTATCTAGCATCTATTCTATATGACGGCTATTACAGAATGGGTTGATAGTAACAACAATGTTGAGCATGACACACCAATTATCATTCTCATATCAAAAAAGTGTTAGTAAAAGGACTAAATATCAAACCCAAACTACCTATTGCAGGTAACGATAAAAATGGTCAGACAAGCAAAACTACATTACAAAACAACGGAACTCGATCGATGGGCTGTTCAACAGTTACTTACGACTTTGGTTGAATATTCTCTACGACTCTCGAATTACGATAAAGGGAACCAAGATAGAACATAGGCGAGATCGCCGGATGTCGCGACCGGTCGTCGACCGATCAATCGATAGCGCATTCTATTTTGAAAATATCTGTAATAAATAGATCAAGTGTTCCAAATAAACAATTATTCTTCCACTATGATATAGTTTCTTACACTTAGTAAGTACTATAAATTTATAATTTTACAACACAAAATACACCTTTTTTTTTCATATCTAGGATAATCCATATTGGGAAGGAATATGATAGGAAATATTGTAACTATACCCGTATTTTTTTTTATTTTATAGAAGCAGCAAACAAACATGCAGTGCATATGACATGTGACAACTGCTGTTCTGTGTTCAAACCTAGATAACATTAGAATCCTGCCTGAGTTCAACCACAAATTGCATGAAATGCCTGAGATAAGTGTCACCATTGCACCCTTGCCACAAAAACACAACAGTGATATTTAAACCTACAGAGGCGGCATATATTTCTACCTTATAACAGCAGTATTCTACCTTATAGCAGCACAGCACTGTCTTAAAGGACGTGTTTAACGAAGACATACTTATCCGAGGTATTCTAACTTAGTCCTCAGGAGTAGCAACGCATTTGCGGCAGACCTCAATTAGGACTCAGCTTTTATCTGGGTTTGATTTAAAACGTCCATGAGAGGAAATGGCCACTTTATATCAGGTAGACAGCATGCTTGTTTGCTACTCACATATTAAAGAAATATAAGTGATTTACATCATAATTTGTTCTACTTTTGTTTACTCCGTTCATCAGCCACTTCTCACATCTTTCAAGTAAGTTATTAGGATTTAAGGGCGACGCCAGACAATTTCCAGGTCAGGTGAGAATCCAATATGTTTGACTTTTCTTGAATATCTAGTGGCAAGAGGTGTCACCCAAGGGGTACCACAGTAGGATTAATTCAGGGACTGGGATAAAACTATATATTTGAAATGTAAGCAATTAATATTAATAATTGCGTTAGAGATGTATGGTGTTGTCAACTTTAAAAAATAACCCGTTTATTAATTTGATTCATACTGTTTTCCCCCAGCATTGATAGTATCCAAGTATGACAGATATACAGACATTGTTTTTTAATATAATGCTAATAATATTTGATATGGGATATGCCATCACATGGTGACATAAATACAATTAAAAGATTGCAATATTGAGGTAAATCGATTTTCCTCATTAGTTTAAATACACATCATTATCCTACAAATATGTATATAAAATAATAAAGGAATATATATTAAGAATATATATTAAGATAATTTAAAATTTATAATACAATATAATACTTAATATTAACTTATAAAATAATGTATGTGAAAATTTAGACTATGAATTTATATGTTGGTTAAAATAAATTACTAGCGATTCACTACAAGTAAATGAATCAGCAAGCTAGAAGCAAAAACCAGTAGCATTGCTGTTAAAACACCGCTTTACGCCACAATGAAAACAATACATGAATAATAGAGAAATGTAGGTGTTTAAATGAATAATTCTTACAAGAATTATTCAAAAACATGAAGGAATTAAAAGTAAACATAGTTTTAGAAAGTTAACATAAAGATTTTTTAAACTGAAAGACTTATGATGCAAAATACACGAAATCAAAACAAACACTGATGACATGGAGAACAACATAAGACGACCTATTTCGGAAACCAAAAGTGAAGTTTATTACACGAATTATAACGTGCATTAGCAAACGTACAATATTTTTAAATTAAATCTGCATTAAACGCATACATGAAACATGAAAATATCAAAAATGCACTCACCAACTCTTGATCGGGTGACAAGGCCACCGCCATCTTTATAACTAAAATGTCTTATCATATGTCATATCATGTCAACAAGTGTTGCCAGGCGTATCCTAGAACCATATAATGAACCGATCCTACCAATGATACAAACTAAAAAAATGTTGAGCGTTTATAAAATACACTTTCATAGACTTTAGATATAGATAAACTAAACACAACTTTAATTAATCAATATGCTTGCTTAAGTGCTTAACATTGATATATGAATTTTAAAAAGTGGTCAATTTCATTATTTTTTCATTTTACGGTTTATTTCTATAGCTCTGTCTCAAAACAAATTTTCGATATACACATGGCAAAGCCCTATCGTACTAGAACAGCCCCGTGACGACATAAACATGGATTAAAAAGATTTTTAATAAATTTTTGTATGACAAATAATATTATTCATTTCCATAATTTTAATACAGTTGGCTGTATATGATATTATTACATAACATTTTATAGATAAAAAAATCGTATGTCAAAAATCAAAACAAAATGTCTAATTGACATATTTCGATTCGACTATCAAAAGTAAAATAGGTTATGAACTTATTAGGACATTTATTTTTATTGCTATTACATTTTAATAATACAACAACTATAGTAAATATCTTCTTCTAACATGTCGACGCGTTGGTAAGGTTTATTCACACAATTTTAATGGTCCACAAAGTGTAATGTAGTATACATTAAGAGATTTAAGTATAATATTAAAGTTTGAAGTGCTTATTTAATTGAGAATAAAAATAATCGCATGTTTCAGGTATCCTATATATCAAAAGGGTAATCCTCAGCTTCGAGTGTTTCTGCCTAATTTTTGGATGAAATTGTTGCGACCTTATCCCAAGCAATTGCCAAATGTGGTGCATTTTGAGTGTTCAATAGAGATGACTAAATTCGACATCAAGAATTATTTGGAGAAAATCTATAATGTTCCCGTGGCGGACGTTCGAACTAGGATCATTCTGGGAAAATTCCGCAAGGACCTCGGTAAAGGCTATGTCACAAAAGATAATGATGTTAAGATGGCATATGTAACGTTGGTAAGTAGTTCTACTAATTCGCTATTAACTTTAGAGAAGTATTATTCAGTGGGCACATAGTTATTGTCAATCTCTTTCTAAAGAGCAGAAACAGAATAATGGTGTGCTTAAAAATTACCAATTCTACAAGACTGAACAGATTTTAACCTCTGCTTAAGAATTACAAGTACTTTTGTAAATAACTCCAATGCTAAGTTTATTACATGAAACCTCCAGATGATATTTTAAATTATAATAATTAACAGGTACTGTGGAACTAATTTCTTAATTGCCGATATTTTGACCCAGTTGCATGGATCGTGGTCACAGCGATCACACTTTGGTGGCGGGGAGAAACTGGTGACTGTACTAGTGGTAGATTAACCTATCTACCCTATGTCTAGTTCGCCGTGACCATGATCCATGCAACTGGGTCGAAATATAGGCAATTAAGGAAATAGTTCCGCGTATTGTGAGTACCCATTACATATTATAATGTATCCATTCCGCGATAATATAAGTTTAAAATTATTTTAAATTACCTAATTACTCTGAAACTGTGACACATTTAGTTATCAAATTAATGTAAACTCACCTATAAACAACACAGTAGTAATGTAATAGTAACCACAGGATTCATCCAATAACAATTATTCATACACTTTATACAATATCTTGTATACATTTTCAGCCCAAAACAACGAAGTTTGAATTCCCAGATCTATTTAAGAAGAAAAGTCAAGATGAGGAGAACCTAAAATCCCTAGACGAGGCCAAAAAAACATTCAAAAATTACATAAAGCGCAATAAAGATAGACCAGATGTACCCAGTTGGTTCTCTTTTTAACTTGCTAATATATTATAAAAATAAGTGTGTAGTAAAATAAATAGATTAATTATATTAAGTAAATACTAGTAACATAATCTTTTATTTTACGTTCTCGAACCTCAAATTTATGAACATTTAATTAGAAACTTTCTTATGTCACTCATGATAACTGTTCAAATAGATATGTTAACTAATTATTGTCTCACTGCTGAATATAGATCTTCTCAGAGCGAGGGGTTTTGGATAGGTAAGCAGTTTATATTTATAACTAAGCACATCATATAGCCAGTTTGAATATTGGAGCTATTTTTCACGTACTCTACAATGAAAAAGTTGCAAAAATTAAGAAAAAAATTATATTTCATGTACAATTACTCTTTAATTCAAAGGAGACTTAAGGATATAAGTTACAACAACTCACTACTAGCGGTAGTCATTGGCATAAAAATAAAGAAAAAACACTAGATTAGTTGTATATTTGTTGCATTTATTAATCACTAAGAAACTTATCAAACTCACGTTATATGGAGTTATAAACAATTTGTGAAGCCATGTTCACAACATATATGCAGTTAGTTTTAGCATATACCCTCGCAACTATCATCAAAACACCATAACAATCACATGTTCATTTGTAACCTTGTTTCATATTTAAAACAATTCAAGTTTTTGTCATAAAAACCCAAATGTTTTATATTTACAAAGTTACTACAGTCACACATAGTTACATTAAAACTATTCATAAACAAAACACAGATGGCAATCAATGCCTTAACAGTTAATAGCACAGAAATTTGTCTTCTTATACTAATTTTGGTCACAAACATAATCAACAAAACGTAAAATAAACTCTAAATAGTTAACATAATGATAGTTAAGTCCTCATGAAGATGCAACGTGTTCATCTAAAAACACGGAGGAACGGCACCGAGGACACTCTGTTATATCCAGTAAGAAGGTTATCTGAAACAATATACAAGTTATAACAATATAGTTTTTTACACATCATAATTTATATGCACTCATTAATTCGCAGGTATAGCTGAGTAAAAAAAAGGTATAGCTGCGTAGTCTAAAGTAAAACCTTTGTCTGTATATAAAAAGGGAAAGACAAAAAACATCTGTACCATTTATCTTTCATTTGTTAAAATTTGTTTACATTAGAAATAAGTGAGTAATTTCAATTGCAAAAGAACACTAGTTTTAGTAAATCATAGTATAACATTTGGAAAGAAAATGTTCACTACTGGATCCATTTAATGAATGTGAATGTGATGCATTCGAAGAAGTTCATAGTTCTTATGTGAACATAAAAAAATGCAGTCATGTAGGGAAGCAAATAGTATTGTGCATAAATTAATTAGAATTAGACGTGAAAACTGTATGAATACTGCAACCTGGGTCAAATGTAACCCACCCGCATTTTGGTGTTCTTATATTTGATCCCAAAGAGTCTTTGTATGAATCGTGTCATGCACCTAAAAATCTTAAAATCTACTCAGTTTGGTTTCCTTTAAACCTGGCTAAATGAAATGAAATATTGTAATTTAAAATATCTTTTCTTATTCTACCACCGGCTCGTAACGCATCCTCGTATATAAGATATAGATCTCTTTCTACTTATAGACTTTAAAGCACAGGTTTCCAAACTTTTTCGTCTAACACCCACTTTGAAAATCAGTTATTTTGTAGCGCCCCTTTTTTTAACTTAAAAACCATAATAAAATATTACTCGCACCTGGAATTTAATTAATCTATTTTCTTCTTTTATGTTATGTCACTAGCAAATGAGCTTGCAACCCATCTGATGGTAAGTGGCCACTAACGCCCATGGATCTCAGCGCCTCTCGATTTTTCTGAGCCTCTTACCACCCCCCTCTAGGTCTCCAGCGCCCACAGGGGGGCGTTATCGCCCACTTTCGGAAACACTGCTTTAAAGGGAACTAAGAGAAATTCAGATGAGCAGCAGCATCAACACTCACTGTGATTACCTACATGCATGCCAGACACGGTAACTTGGCACTGGAAGATGCTTATGTCCAGTAGTGGACCTCAATGGGCTAATGGATGAATGCAAGTTATAGAACTTGCTCCATGTATTGGAATAATATTACATTCACTACATATATTTTGGAAATAGCAGTTTTTAGCCAGCTTTATATTCTAGTTTGAGCGTTATTTTTGCTACAGATCTGTAACTTATTTAGAAAGGCTTCTTTTATAACGAGTTGTTCATAGTACACCTATTTCGATTTTAAAAAAATCTCTCGCAGTGTATGCAGTAGCAATAAATCCATAAAAATATAAAGTATTTTGAACATAATATTAAATTGTAGCTAAAAAATATATATAAGTAGGTAACAATCAAGGGTAAATTACAATCAAGAGTATACTTACACGGGGGTGTTGCTCACATTTCAAACGAATGCGGCCGTGGCAATAGTAACCGCATGCTCGGCAGAAAACGATTGTTTTGTCCCTGCGACACGAGCATCTCTTACTGTACACTTCGTTTATAATAGGCACACCACGTCCTACGCGGTTGGAGACCTTGTACACCTTTCCTGCCGCAGCGGCAACTATCGGAGTCGTCGCTGAACTCATTTTCTCGTATTTAGACCAAAACGTCCTGAAATTATTCAAAACTTCTACAAATAAAGCAAACTGCTATAACTGCTTTCAACTTTTGACGGTTATCAAAAGAGGGTAGCTGCACAAGTTCACCATCCAGCCTATCCACAAGAAAAAGAAAATTGTTTCGAAAATTATGTTGCCATTAACAAAAAAGAAAGTGCCTTGGATGTAAGTATGATGGAAGTGAATTATAAACTTTTTATTATTTATATTTTGTTAGTATTAATGCGTGATTTTTTTACGTTTTATTTTAAATAATATATAGGAATCTTGTGTAGAAAATATTTAAAACAGCTTATAATAGTAAGTGCTTTGTTTAGAGCATAGGTTCCCAAACTATTTTCGTGTAACGCCCACTTTGAAGATTAGTAATTTTGTAGCGCCCCCCATTTTTTTTAACTTAAAAACCTCATAACATATTACTCTGACCTTTTTTTATGACGGGAAGGAAGTCTGTTAAAAGTCAGTTAAGTCAGTTAAGATCGTCAGCGCCCCCCATTTTTTTCCGAGCCCCTCAGCGCCCCCTCTTAAGTTTCCAGCGCCCACAGGGGGGCGTTATCGCCCACTTTGGGAAACACTGTTATAGAGTAACGAAGATCTATCTATCCATCCATCCTCACAAACTTTCAGCGTTATATCGGTAAGATTACCTTAAAGGCCAGTTCCTGGTTGCCGGTGACCACCTTGATGCGCGCGATCTTGTCGTGGATCTCCTTCAGCTTGAGCGCCTTGAGCCGCGCGATCTCCTCCATCTTCCTGGTCTTCTCATCGTGCTTGCGCGCGCGCAGCTCCGCCCGCTTGCGCGCGCGACGCTCGTCCTTGGGCCGGATGGAGCTCATCGTGCGAGGATAGCGTTTTAACTGGAATGGTACGAGACGGTATACGTATAAGACTGAAATAATTATTAAATAAATAAGCATTACATAGTCCGTTTAGAAATATCGTACATATTACGTTTAATTCATACTAGTGTAGTTGTCAAAAAATAAAAGGCCCGTTTTGACTTTTAAGAAAGACCCTACAATGAAACAAATAAAATAGATCTTCTAGAACCATCTAGCTATATCTTCATTGATATAATTTATATTCTGAGTACACTATGTAATACCACAAACAAACATATACTTGTACACAAGAGTTAAACATACCACTGTATTAAAAATATCCCGTCGAAGGTTGACCTTCAATATTAAAAGTGATCTGAATTGACCCTATCTACAAGAGTCATGTGTTACCGTACATATTGATCGTCAGGCTCCTCGAAGCGGAAGTTGTAGGCGCGCTCGAAGTTGCCCTGCTCCTCCACCAGCGCCGCGTCGGCTTCCAACTCCTCGTCGTCTCGCAGTTTGTCTCCCGCATCGCCCTCCTCGCCTTCATCCAAATACCTTCAATATTTATTTGCACACTTCATTTATAGGGCAAAGACAAGAACGAAGCAAATAAGAAGACTTCTATAAGAATAAAGTAGGTAACGAGCATGCAGCCCACCTGTTGGCTCTGCCGCCCATGAAAATCCGTAATCAACCTTGGATAAGATCACAGAGAGCTATCATGTGGTAGGTCGCAAATGCTATTTCCGCCATTAACCACCCAGGAGTGGAACTCACCTTCGGCATTTCACAATATGTACCATCTGATTAAGTCAAGAGTGAATTGGCTTCTTCTAGAGAAGTGTACTAGGCTTCGTTTTACTTAAAATCAGGTAAGATCATAGAAAAATGCAAGCCTATAATAGTTATAAAAAAAAACGATGCATTTTACCCTTGGAGACTAAGTTAGAATGCCTCACGGATTACAATTCTGCCTTACCACACCTGTCAAACCCGTGTTGAAAGGGAGTATTTTTGGTTCAACAAAAAAGAAAGTGTTCGACCAAAAAGAATTCTATCATTTTATATAAATATATTACAATACCTTTTATTTAAGATATAGTCCCTCAAGAACGCCTCGCCCTCATTGAGCTTGGGGTCAGACCAAAAGGCCTTCAGCGGCTCCAAATCCTTTTCAACCTCATCTTCAATGTGCTCAACTTTGCCAGTCAAGAAGTCCTTCAGTTTTCCCTCCTAGAAGAATTGAACATTCAAGTTATATTTATTATCTACACTTGTTGTTTGAAGCTAGCTGAAGGTCTAAGGCATAACATAGGCTATGCGCGCTCCTCATACATGCGCACCGACCGGAAGAGCGGGATGACATTAATGTTTAAATATATTATGTATTCTTTTTACTTTTTAAACGCGGGAATCAACTAGCATTATAATATATCCTTTCCAAAATAATAAAGGTTTAAAATCATATAGAGAATGTTATAAGTGACTTACTTTCAAATTCTTTACAGGCTGTTCTTTCTTTTTTGTAGCGTCTCCTTCCTTGCCTATCTCTGCCTTCTTTTCAATGGTGAATATGTTAGGGTCATCATCCTCATCATCATCACTGTCAGCAAACGTCAAAGTTTTGGGTTTATCTTTATTTTCTGAAAACAAAACGGGCCATTGAGTAAAATTGAAACATAGAAACAAAGGCTCTCAAGCAAACTATTGTATGTCTAAAAAGTCAATTTTACAGGAGAGCAGGTATTTGCCTTATATGTAAAGATAAAAAAAATATTTATTAACAGTTTGAAAATATTTTTAATCTGCTCTTCTGCAAAATTGACTTTTTAGACATACAATAGTTTGGAAGCTTGGAAACGTAGAAGTCATGGAAATAACAAAATGTAGTCTAGAGCCTCTCGGGTACAAAAGAATCCTTTCAATGGCCTTATTACACTTTAATCACACAAGTTTTCATCCGCGACTATGCTCATGCTAATGTGTGCAAATTCACATTTATAACAGTAAGAATATAGTAGGTAGGACTGTATGCTATGCATTAGTGATGCATGTTATGATTGTTTGTATATAAGTTATTTTTCTAGCCCTCAGGAGTAGTTTCTTTTGTTAGGGATAAAAGGTACTCTATGTCTTCTATACCGCTGCAATGTGTGTGCGAAATTCCATAACAATAAGTTTGCTTAAAGCATAAAGGTGTTACAAACTAACATTCGCATTTATAACAATTAGGATGTGTTAAAAAATTTATATCGTTTGCAGAAGTTGGGGCTATAAAATTCAAATCTAACATACCTAAATGTTTATCTTTAGATTCTGGCTCTTTCTCGTCAAAGCATTTGAAACCTGGGTCGTATATTCTGGGATCCTTGGTCTTCAGCAATGCTAGGGTTTTGAGAAACTGGGTCTCCATCTCTTCGGAGACCTCGGGTGGGGTGTCACTTTCATCCTCGCTGTCTGAAGACAGTGTGGCATCTGGATCTAGCGCTTTGCTGCCATACTTCTGTTCCACTGAAAGATGGAAAATTGATAATAACAAGATCAATTGTATGCAAAAATAATTGTCACATATAGTGAATCTTCAATATAGAAAGTAGCATTTGGGAGAAATCACAGGAGTTGTCATAAGACACTATTTGCTTTAAATTATAATTATATAGATCTGAAAACTTTATTTTTGAGGTTGGACGAAACAAAAAATGCCTACTCTAATACATAAAAAAGAAAAAAAAGAGAAAAATAGCGAGATGACTGTGGCTACAGGATTTAAAACAATCAAAAGTGTTCGTGTTAATCTCATTTATAATAAGTACCTAATTAAAGTATACAGAACATATTATTTCTAAAATATACGAATGTGTTTTATCTTACATTTATGTATTTCTTCTTTTTCCCGCCAGGCATCGTATTTCTTGGCGTACTCGTTTTCTGTCTTGATAGCGACCTCCTCCTCCGAATCATCATCAAATAATTTTTTTTTCGACATATTTTATTTACATTCTACGAATATAACGTGTAAACAAGATTATAACCAAAAAAATTAACACGAACACGAACGAAATGAAACTGTGACAAGAAACAAGAAGTGACAAATTTGACAATTGTGTAATTGAATTTGTTAGTCTGTCAACTCTTGCGTTCCAATTATCATAACATTATATTTATAGTCCTCAATTAATTCAAAAACATTAAATAGGCTATAATTAAGAAAATTAGTAAATAAATGAAGAACAAAAACAGAATTCAAATACACTTGCATCCATAATAAGTATAAATGATATTTTTAAAATATTTTACTTTGAAAATTTTAAGCTTGCAACATTATCCTAACCTGCTTTCAAACCGGCTGATGTTTGATAACAGAAAGAAAATAGGTACAGAAATAAAAAATTACTTCCAGATAACAAATACATCGGATTTTTCACAAATGCGATAAAGAAATAAGTTTAAAAATGACTACAAATCCTAGAAAAGGCACCGATCCTTCGCCTATGGAAGAAAGCGACCAACTCACAATAAGACCTTTGTAAGTGTATTTTGATTCCTAATTCTATGCCATTATTGCCTAAAATATTTGAAAAGGCACAATAAATTGGATTAAAGAGCATACTAAATTACTTTAAATACTAGGGCCATGTGTAAATACTAGGTGACAATACATGAAATAAAGTATTAAAAGTAACACTAATTTTGGTGTTGGCGCCGCAGATTATGAAAAGAATCCATCGAAGCGATAAGAAGCGCAATTGCACTGCAAAGTTTTACTCTATTTTGTCATCAATACTTCATAACAAATGTGACACTTACGGTCCCTCTCAGGACCATTATCTTTATATATTTTTGGAGTGGAATATTAACAACTGTTGGAGAAGATACTCCTACAAACCCTTCTGCTACCTGTTCAAAGGTTATGTGATCTAATTCAAGTCGATCTTGGTTGATTGTAATTTGAAGGGTGTGTAATAATGTGAAAGCATATAATGTTATAGGGGCTACTTTTTATTTAACTAAAAGTGACTAAAATTTATTATTAAAATTTCAGGGGTGCCGGTCAAGAAGTTGGCAGGTCATGTATTATGTTAGAATTCAAAGGAAAGAAAATTATGGTAAGTTATTGTTCATTGTCAATACACAGGGTAAATTTTTCAAGTGTTTGACTCATATCTATGTTAAAATATTTTGAAATGTGATTTTGTTTTTTAGTTGGACTGTGGTATTCACCCTGGGTTATCAGGAATGGATGCTTTGCCCTTTGTGGATCTCATAGAAGCTGATGAAGTGGATTTATTACTCATTTCTCAGTAAGTAATGTATTTTGGTTATGGATAGTTCATTGATTTTAAGTTTGCTTTGTACAAGAATTTAAATGTTTGTTGAATACTAAATATGTCTTCAAAAGTGGCCTGTCAAAATTTACTCGTGAAATCCTCACAAATCAATGTGGATCAGGTTGAGTGACCCCTTATACACATACATAAATACACAAATACCCAGACCCAGAACAGAAATCTAAATTCATCATTTAGATGTCTCTGGCCGGGAATCGAACCCAGGACCCATTGCGTGTCCGACCAGTATGGTAAATGTTCCGCCACGTGGGTTGTTAGAGGGATATTGATAGCTTTAATATAACAGTCACATAATTATCTTGTAAACAAAAAATTTGTAAACAAAAAAATAATTACATTTTCTTTATTAAGTATAGGCGTATATAGTAGAGTTGTAAAAATGTTTGAGTTGGTGCTTTTTGGTATACAACCACCATATCGGAATATGATCTCAACTGATCCTCTTAGATGATTCGGCCAAGCTGTATGCATTAGTGTTAATTAATAATTATACATATTATTTCAGTTTCCATCTGGACCATAGTGGAGCTCTTCCCTGGTTTTTGACAAAAACTTCATTCAAGGGTCGTGTGTTCATGACACATGCTACAAAAGCAATCTACAGGTGGCTTGTCTCAGATTACATCAAAGTTAGGTAAGTTGTATAGATTCTCATCTAAATATTAATTTACTTCACTAATAAAAAGGCTGTAGCTTGAGCTATTAGTGATGCACATTTTTTTGATAAAATAATACATAATATATACAGTTTTAAAAATGTTTAACTTTTTCCTACTGGGTATAATTGTCGGAGACAGTATTATTAAGTTTGTTTATTACCTTATCATAAGGTCTTACTTAAAATCCTATCAGATAGTTTATTGGCGTAAGCCTGGTATAAAGTTGTGTTGACTGAATTATTGATAATAAATCTACCTTATGTTATGAAGTCATATCTCCATACTACAGCTTCAAGGGTTATTTAAAACAAACATTTTATTTTAAGATATTCCTATTTTTTTGTCAACTTTTCAAAATGAGGAAATAAAGCTAAAATGGTATCAATCAATATTAGATAGATATTAGATAATCTAAGAATTACATATAATTTTTTTCATGACGTACACAACAAATTTAACTTACGTTAAGAAAACTTAGCTGGATCTCTGTTAACTGAAATAATTTTGAACTTAGCTTCTGTACTTTGCTATTTCCATGTTAACTAACCCTGTACCCGGTGTGTATGTCCGCAGCAACATATCAACGGAGCAGATGCTGTACACGGAGTCGGACCTGGAGGGCTCGATGGACCGCATCGAGACGATCAACTTCCACGAGGAGCGCGACGTGCGCGGCGTGCGCTTCTGGGCGTACAACGCGGGCCACGTGCTCGGCGCCGCCATGTTCATGATCGAGATCGCCGGGGTCAAGGTACGTATCTTCTGGGCGTACAACGCGGGCCACGTGCTCGGCGCCGCCATGTTCATGATCGAGATCGCCGGGGTCAAGGTACGTA
>DWPV01000966.1:0-23356 GCA_018251915.1 Urbanus proteus proteus | reverse complement strand
ATACGTAATCTACTATCATCTATCTATCTTTTGAAGTTGGTAGAACTCTATGTAGTTCGAATCCGGCGGCGGCACCGCCATATCTGTTTCAGCCTCATAACTGCAGTATTAAGCACTGTTTTGTTCTGGACTTGAGGGTGTGGTAAGGGAGATATACTTATGCGAGGTGTTACATCTCAGTCCGCAGGGGTATCAACGCATCTGTGGTCAACCTCAGGTAGGACCTTGATCCTGTCCTTATCTGGGGTTGATTACAGATGTCCATGGGCGGTAGTGGCCACTTTCCATCGGGATTGCATGCACGTTTGCTACTTCATTTATATAAAAAATCTATACAAGTAAAAAAATATTTAACGTGCGAAATTGCGCGCAACAGGTAGTAAACCTTGAGGGAAATCTTTACATATGGTAGCCATACATACATGACTAGGCCTCAAAACATCTTGAAAGCGGGAAACCAGTTCCATCCTATATACTCAGATACTCGCATGATATCGCAATTGACACAGATAGCGTTGATACAGCTGGTTTATTGATGAACTGAGACTTGGGCTGTAATTGCCACTCGCATATGCATGCGTCGTATCGTCGATTCGCAGCGGTTTGATGAGCCGACTCACATATATATTTATTTATGTTGTAACAGGCTTTAACTTTATTGTTCAACTCATCTATTATTTACGGACGTGTTAGTGAGTTGCAATGGTTTTGATTTTGTTAGAATTTATTTATGAATTTTATGTGCCAAAAACATGTTTTTTGTATTTTGTGTATAATGTATGTATTTTTTGTATGATATACCCATGTGTAATTTTTATTACAGGCAGTTTTTAGATATTAATGCTATACTTATATTACCGATACTTTTACTTTATTTATATTGTACGTGCCGTCCATCTAGCATTTTGAGTTCCAATGTTGGACATAGGCCTCCCCTAGTTTGCGCTCCTCCAACCGGCACTGTGCCTTCTGTATCCAGCGGTTTTTCGCCGTTTTCTTCCAAACGTCGCTCTATCTGGCCGGAGGACGATATATCTCTTTATTACTCTCTTTATTACGAGGACTCTTTATTACCTAAACTTATCATATTTCTGTGTATGACTGTTTAGTCATATTCGTATAAGACAGTACACAATTAGATACGTCCTACGGGTTTGCAAACGTAAATTTTGTTCAATTTTTAATCCATCGCAGGTTAGCCTTCGCTTTGCCGCCCTACACATATGCCAATAGTATTTAATCCCGATCTTTCCTAGTATACTGAACTTTAAACTTTACTCCCTTATGTCAAAGCTCTATTTCACGTGTTGGTCTTCATATGGAAAAAAATCCGAGTATATTTGTTCCCAAATTCGATGAACCAACTGCAGCGTTCCGTGTAAGCATTTGTGTCGAATGTAACTGTAATGAATAAAATATCCTGCGAAGTTTTTTCGAGCATTATTCGACAGTCGTTATTAACCTTTTCGCATGGGTTAGTCCGCTCGGGACTGTTATATTTCGTGCATGATATAATAGGCAATGAACTGGAGTGCTCAAATGTGCCACTTACTGGTACCGTGGTACCAATAATAGTCATTATGGTAACCTTTTAAACCTATGGGATAGAAGGGGAATGCGAGTACTTATAAGTTCTTTCTTTTGCTATTTTAATTTAGTAATTAACCTGCCAGATTTTTATTTATTTAATATTTAGTTTGACAATAACTAGGTATGAAACACAAGCAGTACTTCATCGGTCCTTTCAATTTTCTACAAAAATAGCAGTGTGCTATGCATTTATTACTGTAACAATAAACCAGTACCATATTCAGTATGTGGTACAATATTTTTATGCAAAACTTGACCGTCGATTCAAATTAGCTCAGTTGAGTTTAAAACCGCGTTGTCCATGGTGGTTTGTAATTTACACCGATTTTTTCATGTAACCTTATCCTCTGGAAGTCGTCAAGCTAGTAAGATTAAGATTATTATCGCACCGAAAATATTGCATACGAAGCAAATATAATTTTCTGTAATTAATTGCAGGAATATGCGAATTTGCAGTGTTCGTAGTTAATTCCTTAATCGTCTCCACGGAAGACAAAACGACCCTATTGTAGTTTGGAGACAAGTTTTTTAAATATATGTGTAGCATTATAGCTTATTTGTGATAACACGAGTAAACAAAAATACTACAACTACACAAAAATACTAAAATATTATAAGTATATAACCTTTTATGAACGTATTAAATCACAGCTTAACGAAAAAGACAAAATTCAGTCAAGAATGTGACCTCGTCATGTTACATCAACACAAGTGAATTGTTTAAAGTTCGGACAAATAGCTGACGTATTTGAAACGCCTCTCTGTAATTACATTAGAAGTTTTGGGTTTTTATTATCTGCAAATATGTCTTCATCCGTTTGTTGAGTACGGGATTCTCTCCATAGCTGAAGGCGGCCTAAGTATTCTTAATGTTATACTATACTCAGCTCACTGATCATTGAAGAGGCATGCGTGTTAGTAACTAATCCGTGTTTGGTGTTTTATATGGCCTCCGATTAGGTTTAACTATTATCTAGTGTAATCAGGATTTTACATACAAAAGTGATTCTTGCATAAAAGGGAACATGACTTGGTACATACCATAACTAACTTCCATGAGACGTCGGATTTTAAGTGTATATCCTCGGAAGGCCTAATGTGCCGTTGTTTCTGGTATCCATACAAAAACCCAGTAATCGTTTCTGAGATTCTCATACAGTGCCTCATTGGGTAAATCTCAGAAACGATTATCAGACTTAATGATAGGTAAAAAACATTTTTTTTCAATTATGTTTGATTGTTTATTTTTATTTTACAAAAAAAATATACATTGTTCATAAATATAAATTGTTCTAGCATTTTGAAATAGGTTTTTGTTCGTGATTTGATTTTTGATTGCTTCAAATATTAAAATATTTTTGGTCATGGTAATAATAGTAATATGAAATTCTCGGGAAAAGTACTATTAGATGTCCTTCATACACGAATACTATTTACAAAATAAAACGCCAGAAAATCACACATACACACGAATTGTGGGTCTGTACGGTGTCAAGATACCTTTCCTACCTGTTCAAAGGACCTTCCGCGTATAATTCAAAATCGCGTGCTCTTTTCAATCAGTAATCTTCGATTTGAATACCAAGTCATCAGCTCCAGTAGCACCTAGAAATTAGGTTGGTTCGATCACTAAGATATTTCGTCGAAACACGCAACCTGGAAACACGCATCTTTAAATTTTCGCACGCTACTTTTTACGCCAATCAGATGCCCGTGAAATTCCGTTAATTTCGTTAGTCAAGGTCATATTTGACTTTTAACGTACATCTTAGGGTTAGGTAATAACCTTTTATATATAATAGTACCTAGCCATAAATCATGCTTAATATAATTTAATCAGTAAGTTGGTGCACTTGATCTGTTTATACTAGAACTTTCTATTAATTAGTTAAGCAGTGGGGATACTGCTGCCGTTATTTTCCTATCAAGAAGCAGTATAAAATTACACGAACCCGAAGAATGTTTTAAGAACTAAATGTATTTCCCGTTCATTCAGTCACTGTCAGATGAAAGAATGGAATCATTGATTAACTCCAACACAGAAATAATCCAAGCATCTTCCTCACTTCAGTTACTCCAGCGACCGTCGACAGTTTTGTCTGATGAATGACCAGTCCATCAATTGCAGATCACTTGGACGCTTCATAAATATGTACACGACAGTGTGGCATCAGTTTTTATGAGATTAAAAGGACCCGCTCTGTATGATTGATGACCGGGAACCCGACAAGAGCAGTTTTATTGATTCTCCAATCGAGTGTTATGCTGGCCGTCGTTAGCGGTCAATCGGCATTCTATTTTTGGTCCACGTTTGAATGGACGGACGTCATAAAGATGAATGAGATGTGTTTGTACTTTGTTATTTGTATCACTTACAAATTTAGGACGCGCTTGAGTGCATTTCATTCACGACTGTGAATTATCATGTTTTAGTAATTGTTTATTTTTTATATTGATAGCACATTCAGGTATATCATCTAGCTCTGAGCTTAAAATCGTTTGTATTTTTTTAGTTTGTGAGAGTTCTGAAATAATTTACTTACTAACAAACGTAGTGCATTTAACGATATTTCTCTCAGCAGCTCTCGTTAACAGTAAAGATAGAAAGAAATAAAGTTGATAAGTATAAAAACAGAAAACGAAATTTATTTTCTCAAAGGGTTTTTTTAAGAATTTTGATTGGATTATGAGGTGAAAAACTAATTCCACTATTTCATCGTTTATACTCATATTATGTTTTATTTAAAATTCAATTAAAATTTATTTTTTTGCGCTTATTGTCAGATCAGGAATCACGCTATCAAAATAGATAAATATAAAGAATCCTGATTTATGTTCAGGTTATAAGAATATTTATTAAAGTCAATCAAAATCTATAGATAATAATAATGAATTGTTAATTTTATAAAATTAAATATTTTAACATCAATTAAATTCTAACTGTAAATTTTCTTTTAATTACATTTTTATATTTACATATTTTTTACATATACATTTTTTACATTTACATTTAGTAGATATCCTGTGGATATACTGTGGCTTCTCTACCTTGATAATATGTAGAATTTGTGATACTTTTTGCCTTACAGGAACTCCAATTTGTCGGTATATCAGCTGACATAATACGTGTCACCGCGTGAAATAGGGTCTTCATTAGAGAGAATTATCACTCAAGCGTTCACACCTTCAGTAATTATCTTCTCTTGTATGACGTACAATTTCTATACGGTGTATTCGTATGCTTGCTATTTGGCTGTGGAATTGAGTGTGTGAAATTGTTTATTCATTTAGCGATTGGGCTTATTAGATACTCTTGGTTAATTGTCTCATTTGAGGGACCAATTGCTATCTAAATATTTTGTTTTTCATGTTCTTCGCGAGTAAGCGTTATTAACGCCAGATTTTTGGCAATGTAGTTACGATTTGTAGTAGGTACTTATGGTATGGTATGTATTCTGTATCATTATGTATATTGTCTTTAGTTTGTATAAAAGTAATTATTTGTTGACGCTTTTATTTAAATGATTTGCTTTTCAATGTTCTATGTAAATGTTCTCAAGCAATGTTAGTCGTATGTTACCGGCGTAAGCAGAATTTGTTGGCGCTTTCTGTAAATATTTAAACAGCGTTATGAAAATAAGATAAAAACATTACATTTGTGCACATGAAGTGTCGACATTTGCATTTGTACAGCTTGTGCGATAAAAATAATTTAAAACAATCTTGAAATATTCTAAACTTAATGAGTACATAAATAACGTAAAATATTTGTTGTAATATTTTACGTTATTTAGTTGTAATAGTAACACTTTAGAGAAGTCCCATTATCATACCATATTCTACAAAACATAATAAAGCAATGCATAATATTGATCTTATGAGTCAGGAAAATTCATTGATGCCACTACACTAGAACTATAAAGGGTTACTACTAAAGAATACTTACATCCCAATCTTAAATGGAAATTTTATCCAATAATAAGAGAATACTTAGCGATAATTAAGCTAAGCGAGATAACCTTTTATTAAGGTATCCGTGTGATGGCCGTAGTGAGGCGATAACGAAAATCTAGACGGCCTAATTGTATTTGTTTAATTTATACTCGACCCCGGGTTATCTTGGCGTGGAGCCAGGACACGTCTGACCTCTACGGTTTTGCGAAAAACATTCTTTTGCAATTGTAATCATTGGGTTGGCACAGTTGTATATCTGCGCCTATTATTTTGCGCTACTATGATAAGTTTGTAGTAGCTTACAAAATATTTCTTTTTCCTTTGTAGCTAGTAGTTTGGTGGACAAAAACAAGGAATACGGAGAGCAGCTTTTTCCTCTCAGGCCGTGGCTGATGTTAACATGTGCCTTCCAAACTTGACGGACGGCGAATTTGATGCGATTTGATCTCGTACCCAATATTTAGCGCCCACAGAAACGCCTTGGACTTTAGTCGGCAAAATTCAAAAGAATGGATAAAGTGTTATACTATTTGTAAGATAACATAAGATTGAAGATCATTATTGTCACCGATATTTTTTGCAGATAATTCTTTAGTAAAGTGACAACAAGATTAAAATCTAGGAATAGAAGCAAAGGAAATGATACATTAAGAGAAATACAGACGAAACCATATATTAAATTAGTCTTGTACTTCAAAGCTTGTAAACTAACGAATCGCAGTGATATCAAACGGATAAGAGTTCCAAATATATTAGTTAATAAGATTTCTATTTTACAGAACTTCGCCTCAATACTTCCTTGAGGCGAAGAGCTTTGAAAACATTTTCATTCGGTACAGATGTTTGGCACGGAGTCAACGGCTCGGCGTCGGCAAGGTCGCGGCTACACTGGCAAATAAAATTTATTCCGCGTACTAAACTCACTCAGACCTCATATGCGGTTTTATATACTAAACAATCCCGTATGTTTATGTTACAAGGTTGTCTGACTCACCCCAATTTTTAATGTAACTGCTATTTTTTCTGTTCGTGAACGCTGTATGCTGAAATTGAGAAGTCCATTATTTTTTTTGATTTACACTCGTGTTTATGGTTGTTTTGATTTAGCGTTATTAATCTTCTGTAAAGTCCGATTTCTTAGCTCGACGGTAGATAGATGATAGTTTTATGTATCTGAAATTAAAGATCTTTACGATATTACGGAAGGGAGTAGTATGAAATTTGAAAATGATTGATTTTGCTGATATACTTCGGTTGTAAATATTTGGCTTTACTTAGGATAATAAATGAATATCAGGGAGAATTATGTATTAATTTGTATGAAATAGGTAACTAAAATAAGTTTTTTTAAGAGTACCTATCTAAAATTTCAAGTAATTTTTACTTTTGATATATGCAAAATGTGCGCTGTGACATATTGTAATATGTACATTGTGCATATATATATATTTAATTTTATTTGTTTCGTGGTTTGATACCTTGTATTCGTTCAAAACGGAAGACACTATGAAAGAATTACCTGCTACAAATTGCCTATTTACGCAGGGTTGACTGGTGGATAACCACCAGGCATTAAGTTATCGCTTTTGTCACTTTTATTTTCTAGAGGTGACATTAATTAATAAATAAATAAAATATTTTGAAGTCAAATCTTCACATTTTCCATTTAAAGTAGCTACACACACAAATGAATTAATTATAGAAGAAAATTAATTCCATTAGTCTAAAGTCATATAGCCTCATATGCGGTATTATACAAAAACTACCCTGAATATTTATGTTTCAAGGTCATTTTACTCACCCTAGTTTTTTTCTATGTAACTTTATTTTTGCTGCTTCTGAAATTGTTTGCTGAGAGATTTATGTACGTTTCTTGATTTACACTCTTGTTAATGGTTATTCCTTTAGATTTGTCGGCGAGTTAATTATAGTTTTACGTGTCTGAGATTGGATAACTTTACGACTATTGCAGAATGGCGATGAGGAAGGAAATATGGAAAAGTTTTTCTTAGATTTTCCGTTTGAAGTAGCCGCCTCTATGAAGTTAGTATACATAAATTCTGCTGATTTACGATGAGTAGAGTAGATGAGAGTAGTAATTTTATTGGATATTAAACAAAATCTATGTAACTTTATTTTATTTGAGAAATTACATATTTAATTCAACCACCTATGGCTTTTAAAGTTTTACTGTAAGTACTTGCCTATATAACAGCTGAGGTAACGCAGTACCTCTACTTATCCTTTTATCCGTTTAATTATACAAATACAAATTTTAACGTTTTTCTTCGTAATAGTACCTACTAGTAATGAGTAATTTTCTTCAAATTGTACTGAGTCTATACTTAGATATTTCTAGATATATTATGCGTGCCAAGGTCAGAAAATCGGATGACCAGAGACTATTACAAAAATAAGACTAATAACTAAAGACTATTGACTAAAATTAAAAGGCACATTTTCTATATATTATGAAATAACAATAAATTCAGTACAATAAAAGCGGTTTCTGTAAGAAGATATAAACATAAATAATCAAAAATAATGACCCAGATGTTATGTGTCACGGTTTGGAGTCAAATGATTTGGCGCCGCGGAAAGTTGCCACAATAACTCCAGACGCGAAAAAAATATGAATGGCTGACTCACAGGATGTCATCGGACGTAAGAAAATGGGAAAATATATGCAATGTTATTAAACCCACTTGATTTCAAATTTAGAACTGTTCAGTCTCGATTCAGCTCGCGCGGCGCGTGCGTCGCCGTCGTGTTATAGTGTTCGGACGTAAACAACTCGAAAGTATTATTCAATAATTATTAAATAATTTCATCAGTTTTCTTATAATAATTTATGCTACGTATATAATAGTTGCGTTACGTATATATGAAGCTATGAAGCAGTGAATCAAAGACATTTTTCGTCATGTTTTTCGTTTTCTTCATTGAAGATTGTACTTCATTATACGTTTTAATTTAGTGACTTATTAAACGAATTTGATATTGTCAAAGTGAATGATTGGATTGGCGTACCAAAACAATAAATAATACAATAATTTGATTGATGCAAAAATATCTGTAACTACTTCAACAACAAAAGGAGAGGTATTTTATTACTTGTTGCGTTATCGCAATTATTTTATAACAGAACCATATTTCAATTGTGTTTTTGTTGCTCCATTTCAACTATAAAACAATGAAATTTCTGGTACTTGATTGTCTATTTCGATTGCCATTGAAATTGCTGTGCAATCAGTTTGATTGCCACAGACTAACGTTTTTAAAATAACTGATATCTTCCCTGGCGGCCGTAAGTTCATTCGACCTAAAGGTTTTTTGTCATGTAAATTCAAAAGGTTTGAGGTTTGAGCGGTCCTTTTTGGACACATTGTTAACGTTAAAAGTAATGAAATGTAATATGAAATAGACACCGACCCAGATAATTTTCTAATGACTTATTTATTAAAAAATACAATTATTGCAGCTTTTTGTATGACCTGATGTTATAACCTTTTTCCACTCGTGTCCAGTAGAAGGTAGTATTTCTATTATGGTTGCAACCATCTGTATATACCATTTCTGGCTTTGGTGCTCTCCCGACTAGTAGGTCTAAATTTTTACCACGCTGCTCAAACTCAAATTGCAAAGTAACTATTCTAGAAAGTTAAGCACGGTCACGGTATGATCTGGAGTCTGGATGGTTGACCGATAGTGGAAAAATGCTCTTCATGCCAATTGTCAACATATATCTGTTATTATAATTTGATAGTATCTAGTTGTTAAGTTATTAGTTAAGCCTACTTGTGATATGAAAATATTCGACAAGGGTCGCTAACTCAGTCCTCCCCTAGTTGCAGGGAGGCACGTATCATAGGTACTTAAGTAGGTACTTTACGTATATGTATATATAGAAATCCTTGTTGTTATTATTCAACTGCCGGCACTTTTGTTTACGTCTATCTTGGCAAGTCTTTCTGTCAACATCTACGTTTACATACGTACCTTCCGATAACCAATACTTGGTCCATTGTTACGGTGCGCTATTGAAGTTCTAATTCATAATATTTTTTATTATACCATATCATATTGTGAGGATGTTTAGTAAGTTCAAAACGACAATAAGGGCATAACGACATGTAAGAAACGTAGATTACTGAAAGTTTAGGATTCTCACTAAATTAACTTTAATCAGGTTTATTTAATGTTGAAAACATTCTAGAGACCTGAAATTAACCCCATAAAGAATAAGTTCTGAAGTGCCTGCAGCACGTTAATAAGAATGAAAACTTATTCGTAATTCGTGTAAATTCCTTATATAAAATAAATATTTGAATGTGATAACCACATAGTTCAAATGAATATCATGCCCCTCTTGTAAATATCTAACATAAAACTTTGACTGTCTTTTCATACCCTTTAAATTACTCCTCATCACCGCAATCACAGTTCTATAAAGCCGAAATAGTTGGCACTAGCGCTACCGCAGACTACCCACAAAAAGTTCTACCTTCAGCTGTTTTTATTAGCCGGTTAGCAACATTACCAATAAAGCAAACAAGCCTATTACTGACGCCGTGCCGAAGACTTCCCAAGATAGATTAGTATGCGGTCTTGATTAAGTACTTATGGGATCTCGTTTCTTAGGCGCAATTTATTTATAAAGAACTTCACGGATAATTCTAATACCTACTGGTATTAGAATTATCCGTGAATTTGCCTCTTTATGGCTTTAACGGCTTTTTATTTGATGTGTTAGCAAATATGTTTTGCGTTGCAGAGCAGAATACATTTTTAGTTCCACAGATTATTTAGAACAACAACAATTAACGATCTATTTATCTGATTAGTATATTATGCTATTTGTGTAGATGTTCACGTGATAGAGTGACCTTAAGGGGTCATTGTAGGACTTAGGAAAATATCATAATCATCATTATAATCACTTGCTAAAGAATCGACATATTATAGTAGGTATAGTATACACAAACAATCATACAAACATGCATAGCCGGATTAACCATAAGGCAAAGTAGGCAGTTGTCTAGGGGCCCACGTCCAAAAGGGGCCCAAACACGAAAAAAAACGCAAATTTCAAACAAAAAAATAATTATCCAAATCAGTCCATGGCGGAGAAATCGAGTGACATCCATAAAAAATACGGCTGAATTAAGAACCTCCTCCTTTTTTGAAGTCTGTTAAAAAGGCAAAGGGCCCTGAGTATCGACCTGCCTAGGGCCTCTTAGAGGGTTAATCCGGCTCTGCAAACATGTCTATTCGTATGACATAAGCTACCAAAAGCTGTACTTAGCTTCATGTTTTGATCTAAAAGCGTGTATTTATAGGTATTATTGTTAGCTGAAAATGCTCCCATAATTTTCCATTTAAATAAATAAATATGATTACCATAAAGTTATGACTTTCAGTCGCTGTTATTTAGACGAACAAAATTTATATCAACATGTTACAACAAACAGTGTCATAAATACGTGTTGTAATTGCCATTGTCGGTCTATATTGTTGCAATTGGGCCAATGTCAGTAGTTTACGTGATGCACATTCCGTTTGAACGGAATTAGGTAACGTTTGTGGTTCAGTCTGGTATTTTGTGGGTTATATTGTTACGAGTCACATTGCAAGTACCCCGATATTGTTGGTTAATTTTTTGTATTTTTTTAATAACTTTTTATGGACTACTGAAACGAGTGTTCGATGCAAATAATCTAGGAATTATTAGTTTAATTTATTTCACATTGACCCGCTAAGGTATTATGCAATAAGCTTACAAAATAGATATTTTAAAATCAAGTTAAGTGTAAATAATAAATTGTTTTTGGCTGAGTATTTTTGCAATTTTCAGTGGTTGTAATAGTTACAGTTCCTTCTCTAGATTACATTCAGTATGTTCTCAGTCTCAAGTAGGATAGTTAATGCTTATTCGGGCATTAACCACTTTGTAGGTAATGCCTATTGCCCAACTCTGTGGTACATACTCTTGCAAGTGCCTGTTGTATCTGTTCAAAATTCTGTGGCTAGTCCAGTTACAGGATACAGCGCGAATTGGTTACCCCTATAAATATATTAAAATTCTACTATTATTGTCACCAACTGTTTGAATTTTTAATTATTTAATACCTAACTTTACTATAGTACTTTTTATGAGTTTTACATTCATTTAACACAAATACAACTACCTGCGGAATGATGGTATCTTCGAAATCCCAATAAATCTTTTTATCCTCTCCATTTTACGTGTTAACAAAGTCATAAAATATTTGTTCGTCGCCAATTTAGTAACTTACACACGTAAAAACTACCGAACAGAATATCATCCGTGTACACCGCGCATACCTTACAGACCAACTGGCGTTCAGTTCAGTCTGGTATAGTCTTCTTTTTTCACTCAGCCGTCATATTATGGGTGCAACGTCCGCCATCGTGGTTTTGTTACAGTCGTGACATTTAACGTTTTAGCGTCTCTCGTGCGTTAGAGCTAGTAAGTTTAGGATGTAAGGATCATTGGTCGCGTCTTGATGTTTTGTTGTATTACAAAGCAAATGCGAAAAAATCATCATAACATAAATAAGACAATTCCATATACCTAGGTCATATTTTTGCCTTTAATTCGTCTATCTTTTATTCTATAAAAATTATATGACTTTTGTAATGGTTTATGTATAGTCGCAGAGACTAAATCTATGTAGGTTTATCAATCTTTATTGGAGTTAAAAATGGCAAATTTTCTGTTTTTTATGTTAACGTCTATTGGACTCGAGTCATGAATATGTAAAGTATTTGTTGCAACTCTTTATTTTGTCCCACTGCTGGGCACGGGCCTTCTGAGAGAGGCGTGGAGCATACTCCGCCACGCTACACCAATGTTATTAATCAATTACGTTGGAAAATCTATGCAAAGAACACATTAAAAACGAAAAATATTTAATAAAACATAGGTTTAAACTTTTGAATCCCAAATTTATGTAAGTTTCTTCAAAACATCGAGAATGTTCGAACGAAGCGAATGAAAAAGAAAATCATTCTATCACAAATGTACTTAACGTGCATCTACCCACTAATCCACTCATTAAAATGTAAATAGCCTGGCAACATTATACAGGATATATTTTAAATTCTATTAAAAAATAAACCGAGCAGCATCACATGACAGTTGAATTTACTAAACTGGCAGATACTGTTTATTACTTCACGATGTATTCGTAATGAGACAGGAGTTATAAAGTAAAGCTCTTTAAATCTCACTGTAGGAGTTTAAAGTTATACTTTCGATTGAATAAATAAGCAGCACTTGTTGAATTAACATTGTATGCATTCTTTATATTCTAAATTCGTTACGTATTAAATTCTTTAAACACATCAGTAATGAGTATTTTCAGGATTAACTGCTTACAGTGTTTGTAATTAATAGCCAGATCCAAATTTCCATCGTTATGTATTGTAATGTTGTGTCTGTCTGAAAGGCATGATAGAAAAACAATGCATGAAAAATTAGGAAGGTAAATAAAAACGATAAACGCCACAAAAGCTTTAATCGATAAATCGAATATAAATTTTAACGTTTGTTGGATCACTTTAAGTTATTATAGTCAAATCAATTTAGAGACGTTTTTGCATTTGTAGTAGGGTAATACGTAAAACCGAAAGCGGGAACCGGGAGCTTTAGAAGTCATGTCATGCCAGTGTCATGTAAGTGAGTAGATACATACTTATTAAAAATATATATTATTCGTTTATTTATCTGCTGACGGTGCACTACTACAAATACAAAAACGTGAATTGACTACTTAGCTGCGAATGTTTATTTTTCACGAGTCACTTGACATAAAAACAAGCCACAAAAACATTGTTTTTATGTAAACTTTCGTAATACGATTTTACAATTATTCACGACTTACAAAAAACAAATACGAACGTCGATACCAATTCGCGTTTTTTTTTCAATTCCACTTTTTCCAATTGCGTTGTACACCGTTTGACTAATTACTCGTACCAGAGGGCGCTTGCCTCGACCCTCGTCAGCTCGCTCTCCACACCTGTCACGGATGGGTCGGTACCGATACTCAACATGTCAAAACATTCCCAAACATGACCAGTGACAAGATAAAGTATTTTTATACTTATAGAACCTTATGATTTTTGTATACCTGGCATAAACAAAATATGTATAGTAAAAGATGAAAAAATATATGATAACTCATTTCACAACGTTTATTAATTAAACTAGTTATGCTAGTATCAAGCAATGGAATATATAATTTAATTATGATTATAGTCTTTATCTCTTTATCATTTACCTTGTCGAAGGTAGTCGTAATAATACTGATTCTATAGAGCTTAGGTTCCAGACTAAGCCAAATATTGAAGTGAATTATAAAATTACGGACCTGTAATATTTATCAGTCACTTAAATATTACAAGATTCTTTCTATGCATATATTGTCTCGATAAATTGTGTGTTTAACGTTTATGAGAAATTTGCTTCATTTGGAATTGCGTAAAAAGCTAGGTTTCCAAACCATTGACAACCAATGACACAAGTTAAATTCGAAAATATAGAGTGTTTTAAGTCACTACATAATATAAAACAAATTTGCTTTCCGCTGTCTGTCCTTTGTATGCGTAAATCTTTAAAACTACGCAACGGATTGTGATGCAGTTTTTTTAATAGATAAAGTGATTTTAGAGGAAGGTTTATATGTAATTTAATGCGTGCGAAGCCACAGGCAAATATTGGATAATTTTTTTAACGAATTACAGTGGAAAATTAATGACTGGATAACCAGTAGGTTCTGCATTTGAGTTATTAAGCAATAATATAAGGGTGCTCTACCCTCTACGGCCCTCATCACCCTACACTCCACACCTGTCTGTTGCTAGATATGCTTGTACTGACATATGGACACGGTTCACCTTGTCAAAACATAGCCATATGCGTTGATATGCTCAAATAATTCATTATCGGCTATACAAACACTTAAGCTTACAAAGCGATTAATGTTTTCATAATATTTATAATCCATATTACTTATTTATAAGTCGTCGATACAATTAAAACACTTGAAACAAAATATCATTAAAATATTCTGACTGTGATAAGATAAAGACTTCTAATACTGAAATCCTTTCCTTAAGTAATTATTTATTGCACGGTCTATTTAAGCTCAATTTGCTTTGTTGTCATGTTACAATCGAGACTATTTTAAATACACGCGTAGGACTGTTAATGGATATTACCATCGCAAACAGATTGCAGATTGAAATCAGAGCCGAGCGACGCCTACTCGCCGTCGCGTCCATCATTCACTTTGACTGTCGATCTGGTCAAGACCTGTTAACGTATCAAATAATAAACATTGTTATTCATCCACAACGTACAGTAACAATGGAGTGCGGGCGACTGTTGAATGGAACGAGATGGAGTGCTTATTCCTTTGCGTCCACTTCCTCCGACGCGAACACACCAGCGGTTTATATCCAAGACTGTCCCAGTGATGAACAATGTGCAGTGAACGACAACTATCTCATAACTTTCCCAGACGATGACAGTGATGCTTCCAACAACAACGAGTATAAACTCAATCGCTTCTACGATAATCCCCTTTTTATATCCGCGGGTGAAGTTTTAAAAGCCGAGATAAGTGACGACAACGGCGTAGAACTAATGAAGAGTGAGGCAAAAAAGTTGGGGGATTATAAGTTCTGTGAGGCAGTTAACGACTTCGACATCGAGTTGGAGGCGGGCGAGGCGGTACCCATAGTTTACCTTTCTAGTACCAGGGCGGCGAAATTGCAGAGAGCGCTCAGACTCGCCGGCTACAAAAAGGTTAGTTTTCTCAGTTGCTTCCGTTTATTGTGTATTAATTTCCTCTTCCACTTGCCTTATGTCATTATTCTCATTTTTTGATTCAGTATTCGAATAAAGTTTTGTACTGTTAATTAACAAAGCATCACAGATTTTAATCTCTTTGTGATTTTAATTACTGTGTTCCTCGAATTGGGAAGTGCATTTTGGCAACATTTCATTTATAATCCATGAAAAATCATGCTTCGGTGTTAAATTTTGTGTTTATTTATTTAAGATATATTCTTATATACCTTACCCCCATACCTTACATTACACTTTGTGGGCGATATAACTTCGTCAACTGTCGCTTGACCGTAGAGTAATTGTTTTGATTTTGGATACGCAAGTTTCAACTTTGTTTTTGTTGTTGCAAAGGACATTTTTTTCTACAATCGTATATACATACCTATCTATAAATAAATTAAGCCTGTCATTGCGTAGGACTCGAAACTTGGAATCCCAGAACTTTATGAGAATTCATATATTTTATTATTTATTCGTTACACAAAATTATGAGGTATTTTAATACACGTACATAGACAAGTATGTCTATATAACGAAGGAACTGAACGAGGAAAGATAGTAATCTTCCTTCGTTCAGTTCCTACGTTATAATCACTAACTCTGAGTGAGGTTGAAAACTTTTGAACCTTCTACGAGAATACCTATAAAGTTACTATACAAGTTTTGGCGAACTTCACTGTTCAAAGTTAAAATTTTCAGAGCTTTATCCATAATAGAAGATGCTATTATTATAGACAAGAGTTCTATTAGAACTTTAGTAAGTACTCAATGAATATACATCTTAGCAAGTAATGTAGGTAAATAATTCAACCATTAATACTTTTAATAACACTTATACTTCGGCGGCCATATTGTTTATCTCTTTACTTGAGCAAATTACACGATCATGAGGGTATAGGTATATAGAGGGTAAAGAGTTGTATTAAACAATAGAATTATATGCGTTTTATTTGTTCGAACACAAACTGTTAATATTATTAACCAGATATTCTACCTGTTATAGTTTCTCGTTCTTCACTTGTAATAGGACAGGGGTATAAAGCGTTGCAGCGTAACAGTAATTTTAGAGACACGCCAAACTTTAGGGTCCTCATATAATTCGCTCCAGAAACATTACTACATTAGCATTAAATCTGACATTGAATTGAAACTATCCCCGGGACTCTAAACTTTACCAATAACTTTTAGCTTACGGCTTCGTTTGGCCTCACGCTATAATTATTTCAAACTTGCAGAACTTCTGCCCCTATATTACGTAGGAGGGAAGTGAGATTGTATGTTTGTATAAAATTATGTCAGAGATGATTTAAATGATTAAAACAATGCTATTGAATTGTTCGCTGTCAACATTTAATCCATAAACAATCGTTTAGTTAACCGTAACAGACAATTGTTTAAAATATCGGACAAAATAGATTATTCTGTACTTTAAGCAACATATATAACTAATTTTGGTATCAGACTACATTAGTTAAATAGTTTACACGGATATAGGATAATAGTTCACACAAGTCAAAGCCCATGAGAGAATCAATTTCAATCAGCTACCGATCTGAGCACAATCACCGACCAGTCCTTTGTCCTCGCATACCGCGATGTATTCGGTCTGTACTGATCTAGTCAGTTTAAAAAATTACATCCGAGTTAGTAACTTAGTTTTATATTTTAGTCCTTAAAGCTTTTAGACCTATTCTTCTTTTTCTACAAGGTGTAGTTTTGCATGTGCGTATTGGTATACTTTTTGAATCTTTTACGACTACTATGCACAGGGAAAAAAATCGAATATTCGAGACGAATAGAAAAGAAAAAGCACGATTGGTAAATAAGACATCCGAGTACTCCTTTACCTTCTATGCTTCTTTTGTTTCAGTATAATTGGTAATAGGTAGGTAATCAGTAGCAGTATAAGTTAATAAATCTATGGGTAGCTTGTATCCGTAAAATTGCCTAATGCCTAATTAGTCGGAAAAGAATATTGTTCATATCTCTTATACAAATACGGACGAAGATACGGGATTTAGTAATGTGATAATAAAGTTATGATACAACTTCGTATTGTTGCGGCAACTTACTTCAGCTCCAGTTGAGCATTATTTACGGCTTCATTAGTAGGTACTTGTATCCGTTTTTAATGAAAAGTTATTTTATTGAGCTCTGAAACTGCTAAGGGCGAGCCCTGAAACGGCTAAATTTTATTTGCTTTCACTTGGGAATAAAACTGGGTTATTCTGAATTATGTAAAAGTATATTAAATAAATAAAGGAAATGGAATAAAGTTATCAAAATAAAAGTAAATAGATAAAAATTATTATAAGTGTAATGTTCTTAGAATATTGATTCATAACATGTTTTTTTATTCACTTATTTATTTATTTTTGGCATAGGCTGGTTTTAAAGTAGAAGTTTTATAAAACCATCGAGATTTTATTATTTTAAGCAATGAAAATAGAGATTTCAAAAGTAAATATTATTTACAATTAAGTACAAAAATAAACGTTAATGATTTCAGAAAATAAAATATTTTCTGTAAATAGATTGATACCCTAAAGAAAGATGCGTTAGGAAAATGTATACTTTCTGTAAAAAACGTAGAAGACGGTTATTGTGAAACATGACAATTCTATTTTAAATCCAGCCCGTGGACCACTTTAAACTGCCCTCAATATGTAGTTGACAGTTGCGGAAATCCTATGAAGTTTTTTAATGATACAATACATATATTACCACTTTGTGTATTCACAGGAGAGCTATTTTATTACATTTTACTGTTACCTTCATTAAGAGCACTAACGCTTTTAAACCCAAAACTTTTAGTTCTCAAATTCACGAAATTTCGTAGTATGCAATGGCCTAGAAACACATTAGTATTCAGAATGAGTATCGTTTTGATACAGAAAGTAGTAGAATGTCGGATCAATTCCAGTTTTAATCCGTCAGGTACATGCAGGAAAATGACACCAACTTCCTGTGTCGTGGATAAACTAGACGGTGGAGTAGACTAGTAATTTAGAACTGCGGTTAACTTTACACTATTGCGTACGTGATAAGGTTTATATTCGCATGTGGGATAGCTTTGATAAAATGGTATTGTGAGTCGGTTCTTGGCACAGCTGTCACATTACTCGCAACACACGAAGCCGCAATACATCGAGGCACACAACGAATGCCAAGCATTGCCTACTCGTTTCAAAACAATGGTCTATTACAATATCCATTATGCGTTAGTGACAACTATGAATGTTTGAAGGAGTTGAATCTGCTTATGTAAGAAAACGCCATATACGTCTTATATTACATTGGATTACGCGTGTAAAATTATGGTCTTCATTGCTATAATATAGGAGAAGTAGTGTAAGTAGTAATAATATCTCTAGTGCCATTCCGGTAAAATCGGGTAAAAGTTGAGCTAACTATTTAACTTTTCATACTTACCACTATACAAGTTTTCCGTCTCAATTTTTCAATTTTGTTATAGCCATAGTGGATCGTTTACAACAATTTTTTTTTTATAAAGTTTTATGCATTAAAAGTTGATAATATAACGAAAAAATACTTTAAAGTTGTAAATAAATACATTTCTACTACACATAGTGATTGATTGTTAAAAAAATATGCGAAGTCGATGTACAATAAAATTATCCGTAGTATCATAAAAATAACTTGCGGTTAAATAAAATTATTACAATATGAACATATCACTTTAGTCCGAGGATTGCAAGCCACTCAAAAATCATACCAAATAAGTCGTTGTACAAATAGCTCTCGGGGAAAGACGATAAAATCATATATCTGTTCACGTGTGGCCCCAAGGCTAGGGAAGGCTAGAGTATCCTGGCGTGGGACATCTCCGTTTATAATGTGACACGAGTTAACCATTCGTACTTATTTGTACATACAAATTGTACATTTGGTATTTTATCTTTGTTTTCATTTTTAGTTGATAGTACAGTAAAGTAGGTATGTAAAATACTGTGTTTACCTATGTGCTGTGTGGTGACGGTCTTAAATAGCATCACGCTCTCTCAGTGATGAATATTAGTATTCACGGCCATTGGGAGAGGCATGTTTCTAGGAGCGGACCTCAACGGACCTCAAAAGGCTGATGGAAATGGAAAAAAATATCATCCAAAAATAAATATCTATCTAGTCACACTTTACTTCATAATCTCGCAAAATTGTATTGTATCATTTGCATACTATAACCTAATCTCTTTGTAAATAGAAGTTTTTGGCAGTTACATCTCTTCACTTGTAAGTAGGGCGAAAAGTTCGTCGTTTTATAAACTCTATCCTTATCCACGATTTAACGCATGGAGAGAGATACGTACTGGAAGTATTATATAACATCACGTGCAGAGGGCTAGTCTAAAATAAGTTCAGACGTGGTGCAAATATTTGTGCGGCATCCCTATTGGACCGGCCTGAAATAGCGACGGTTCAGTCGCCTTCACTTCTATAATTGCTGCCCGATCTCGCCATAACGCTATTTGCACCTTTATAAAGCGTATTTGTCATGTTTGTGGAGTATTCGCTGCGTTGCCCTTCACTGCAAAAAATTGTGAACTGGATTTCTTGGAAACGACTGTGACTATCCCCGTGGTGGAGCAGTCCCGGGTTCAATCCCCGGCCAGACAGATATCTGAAAGACAATTTAAATTTTTCTGTTCTGGGTTTGAGTGTTTGTGTATTTGTCTTTGTGTGTCCATAGCAGTCACGGTACAGAAGAAAATCCTACTGTTGGGCTATGAGTGTAGAAAACGTCTTTTACAACTAACTAACCGTCTATGTCTGTAATATTACTGCCTTAATAATTGTCGTCTGTAGTGCCTCAGATGGAAAAATATTACTGTAATTAAACAATAAATTAAACTGTCATAAACAAGGATCTTTTATACAGTAATCAGTAAACTTAATAAATTTCTTTTATATGTACCTACATAGATATTTTTCTTAATCTTCAGTACGCACCGGGGGTGCGTAGAATTGATTGAAAAGACACTTAAATGAGGCACAATACTTCGTGTATTTTGTAAAAATAATGATTGTCGAGATTCCCTTTCACAGAGAAATTCCTGATTAATAAGAACTCAAATCGGGAACATTTCAAGGAAGAAGAGAGCCTTCGTAAAGAAAATCTTTGAAGTAAAATAAAGTGCTGACACTGAGAACAGTGATACTTAAATCATGCTTCATTTCTAGAGAATTTATTTCTTTAACTGAATTATAAGTTCCATTCTTAGAATATTTTATTTTCAGGGCCACAAGTCTCTTGAAGCTCTTTGATATGCACAATTTACGTATTTGTACATTTTTAAAAATCTAAATTAATAAAGCCAATAAAGAATTATAAAGCTCATAGTTAATACACATGGATACTGTAATAAAATGCTAATTAATTTGATTAAATAATATAAGAATGAAATGACTACACAATGATAAATCTTAATGATTTTTTGCTAATTCCATCGTAGCAAAAACAAAAAATAAAGCGAATCATTGTTTTTCTTTGAAAGATTCCGAAAAAAATCAAACTTAATATTCACAATTTTCCGGACATTGACCCCGATGTCAAATATATCAATATATACATGATGCTGAAATTCTGGGCATTGCTGTAGTGGCGTGTGGCCAAGAAAAAAATATTTTGGCGCGGAAACAAACCTTTACGAGTATCTTCCTTTGTCACGGAACCATTATTTTGATGAAGCCACGAGTATAGCCAACAATTATCTCGTAGAAAGTTTTTTGTGATCCGAAAAGTATGCCACAGCGATATAGGAAGTATTATTTTGAACACGCTGTAATCGATAACCAAGTGATTACTTTACTAATTAGGGAATTTATGTAGCTTCATTTGTATTTAATAATTTGATAAAAAAATACCTTTAGTACTACCTACCACATTCGAAATAGAATAATTTCCATGCACATTAATTTGCGTAGTAAAAAATAATAACGTATGGACTGTATTTCTATCACCCGGTTTACTTTTTTAAATATAGATATTGTGTTTTTGAAAGACAGTTATGTTAAGTGTGATTTATATTAAGTAAAACGATCAATAATAGTATTGTAATATATTGATTCCAGGAGAATAGGGGTAATAAAATTAAATAAACAGACGTAGAATCATTACTCAGTAAAAGCAGGTCCATTTGTTACCATTATGGTTTATTTTCACAAAATGAAGCTGTTAAACAGATTTAAGGCCATCTTTTTTTGGAGAAAGATACATTACGTATGCGTGTGTTTTACATTTTCGTCTAAAACAATATTTATGACACACAAAACGGCTACCAGTATAGAAATTTGTTTCGCTTTTAAGGGAACATTTTTAGCGTCTTTTAGTTCGATGAAATATTCATGTGTTTTTACTTGGAAAAAGTTAGTGTGTAAGATCGAAAGACAAATTTTGGCTGTACTATGTACTTAGACGGTACTTACTTACATAGATTGCAGAGACACCAGAAGTATTCCCTGTAAGCTGCTAATTTTGTTGGTGATGGAAGAAAGCGAATAGTACCTAATAGTTGCTAAATTATAACTATCAATACCAGGAATTCTGTCGATTTAATAGCTTCCTATATTTTTACCTATCATGCTGACTGACACTATTTTGAGATTGAGAACGTATAATTTTAAATCCAAAACAAACAATTCAACATGAGAGGTCAAAATTGTAAATTTACGATATGAGTTATTATTACAGATGATTTAATATTATGTTAAGACGATATTGTGTAAGTATCATAATAAATATGTGTAATTTATAGCAATAACTGATATAACATTTTGTGGGAAAAAGAAGAGGAAAGTTGAGCGAACGACACCGGAAAAAGCAATCGTCAATAACATTATTTGAATTTCTGCCAGACAGAGACAGAGACAGAGACAGAATTAAACTGATTCGCAGAATCTCTGTCTGAGTTGAGATAAATTAAAATGGATTATTTATTTTGTGTAACAGTATCACTTTGAAAGTAACAAATATTTGTATTTTGTTCTTTGTATTTTCTTTCTAACGAATTGTACTTAAAGGATTTTTTTATCATTAACGCATTACAAGAAGGTTTTTCTTGTTATACAGTTTCGTATAGTGAACTGACACGTATATATACCTTTTTGTCTTTAGTATTTTCAATGTGTGAAGGGTACCGACCCCTACTATGGCCTAATTCTATTAATTCTACGAGGGAAAATACCCAATAAAGAGACAGTAATGAGTAAATACGTAATTAATTGATAGACGCTCATTAGTAAGTACTAAAGACTTTTATACTCACGTATTTAACAAATTACTTATTACATATATGTATTAGAATTATCATTATGTATTTGATATGTCATTTCTTGTATATTTTTGGTACTTTCCAAAAGATGTATTTGAGTAAAAAAGTAGATACGAAGGGGGACGAAGGTATGAAATACATATGATTGAGATGAGGTAGTGATTCTGCAAACATTTCTTCCAAGTAAAACAATTACATCATAAATCTTAATAAAGGTAATATCGTAAATAGAATGGTAAATGTGTGACTGATGGGACGAACATATTAGAATCTCAGTATTTTCATACGTTAAATAATATTTTGCTTCAAAAAAAGTTGCTTGTGTACAAAAAGTGATCTTCCTTCCCTGACGTAGACGAAGTGTATGATGTATGTTCAATGTATGTATAATGTCAAAGAAACAATGTGCCCAATAATATGACAAAATGAAATGTCAGAATTTCCTGTTCACACCTTGCCAAGAATTTGATTAAACATTCATATTCGTCTGCGAATGTTGATGTTGTTTGAGGTTAAATCTTTTTGAAGTATACATTATATATTTTATTTTTAGGATTAGTAATGCAAAGTAAAGAAACAATGTCAATTCGAGGCTTTCCTACATAGTCCTCACGGGTAGCAACACATCTGTGACCGACTTCAG
>DWPV01000965.1:0-23374 GCA_018251915.1 Urbanus proteus proteus | reverse complement strand
GCAATCCTAGTGTGGGGCTATCAGTGTGAAGCATTATTTATTTATTATAATCATAATCATTCCAGCCCGTTCTTGGTCTGGGTGTGTGTCCTTTGTCTTGTGTTTTGTCCACGACACAGGGAATCCTAGTGTGGGGCTATGAGTGTGAAGCGTTATTTATTTATTTATTATTATTATCATTCCAGCCCGTTCTTGGTCTGGGTGTGTATGTCTTGTGTGTTGTCCACGACACAGGGAATCCTAGTGTGGGGCTATGAGTGTGAAGCGTTATTTATTTATTTATTTATTTATTCATTATTATGATTCCAGCTTCACAGCGGCGGGCCGCTTGCAGTGCCGCATCGACGCGGTGGCGGGCTGCGTGGTGACGGGCGCGGGGCGCGGCGCGGACGCGGACCGCTCGCAGCTGTACCAGGCCACCATCCGCGAGGGGGACCTGCTCCTCAATAGAGTCAAGAAACTCGCCTCCGTTATCAATTTCTAGGAGATATGTGCAGGGTGTGTGTGTGTGGTGATTGCTCGGCTGATGAGACAGGTTTATTGCTTATTTGCTTTTGTTTTCTGGATTTTATGGATATACAAGTAAACAAACATCCAAAAATGGAAATGTCTGATTGGTTAGGTACGAACCTAATATGTTAGAGCCATCTATTAGTGTGATATGACTATTATGGAGTCGAAAACGCAACTATCCATAGCCAAATGTTATCATATTAATTTGTTATCTAAAACAGACTAACCATGGAAGTGTTTCCGCATTGTTCTTATATATTTTTTTTATAAAATTTTGTCTCGTCATTTGGGCATTTCCGGCGCTTAGAAAAATGTAACTAATATACCGGTTTCTATGATAAAAACATGCAACTCACTAATAAAAAACCAGATTTCTCTTTTTTTAAATGTATTGTACAATTAATTATTTTTAAATCATTTCATTTGTCTTTCAGTTATCTGGAAGAAGTTGTTAAAATACCATAGATAATGTATATGTATACCAATGTATACTAATAAACGATTTGTACCAGGCAATATTTTTAATTGCAACAACATACATTTTTGCATCTGTGAACTAGTTAATTTCTTGTTTAATCTCTAATCTCGTATAGAAAACAATTGTAAGTCTCTCCAGGTAATTTGTTACGATATTACATTTGATTTAAGTTAATAAACCATTATAATTAATAGCCATGTTTATTATTTGTAAAATGACCAGATTAAAATTTGGATTGTAGTATGCATGTTAATGTAATTCGTCGTTCTATTATTATTATTGAAGATATTAAAAATAAAAATAAACGGGGCGGTATAGGTAAAGGAGAACAAAAAAGAAAAGAATTATTAGTATAATATTTTTTTAAATAATTTGAATACTTTTTGGACATTTACATAAACATTTAATAATTTACAATGATTATTTATACTGACATGACATGACACATCATATTCTCGACTACTCTACACACTATATCTATTTGCAACTTGAAATTAATAACTTGTAGGTGCTATGAGAATTTACTCTAGATAACTAAATTGTTGTGTGCGGCCTAGCGCCGAACAAGCGTTTCGTTAATACTAAGAGTGTATGCATGATTTATAATTTTCATAAATAATTAAGCAGGACATTTATACACAAATACCTAGGTTTTAGAAAGTATAAAATATATGCTGCAGATCACTATGTTGGTTCGATGTTAGAGGCAAGTATAAATAATGAAGTTAGTTTGACAATCAGTTTTGTACTTATTTTTCGATAAAGAAAGCTCGTGTAACATTTGTTATTTCCAAATTTTATTCAGAATTTAAATGTTGAAACATTAAACCAACATAGTAAGCCGCAATCTTCCATTTGTAAACAAATTTCACCATAAACTTAGAAACAATCCGCTAGTAAACTAATCGTACGCATCGAGAAATGCATATTTGGAAAGACAATTTTATATGGAAACAGTAAACAACTCAGTCTGATGCTGTGCTGGTGACTACTAAATAGTGTTTTGCTCAAATATATAACACCAGTCGCTCACATTTTTACAAAGATATGTTGAAGTATTCTAAAGCAATATAATAGCTATGACTCTAAACACTTATAACTATGTAGACCTCAAATGCAAATACTTTTTTAATTTACATGATATGAATATGTCATTAACCTCTGTTAAACATAGTAAGTATATTGAGTATCTAGAGTGACAATAGACAATATGGGTTATACACTTGTATCTACCGGCTCGATCAACATTTCTGCTCAAAACAGCGCAAGGACTCTTTTACCTGTATCTTACAAGAGTTCTCAATTATCTAAGTAGGTACCTATATAATTTTTGAAAAGACATCTCATTGGAATGTGGTATAAGATAAAATCATGCATATCGCACTCCAGTTCTAATAGTAACATATAAATATAGTGTAATTAAAATTTTTACGATGTAATTTCACTATTTGTTCATTACATTACTATAATACATTTTATATACATTTAATGATATAGATATAGATTTATGAATTTAATTAATTTTTGGGATAATTTATAATTACTTTTGATGTTATAGCACATGGGACTGCATCCACAATATTTTATAGCAATTTTACCAAACCACGTCCTCCCGTCGGTCGGATGCAATCTTCAATGCGCACTATCACAGAGTAATGACATAAACGTGGGACTCTCGCGAGTCCCCGATTGCCCCAGGCCCGTACTCGTGCATATAAGTTACTTACAGTAATACTAGGCGTAATAACACGGAATAACAACTCGTTACATGGCGCTACGTTAGCACGTAATATTATGCTAATAACTGACGCTCGGTTTAACGTAATCTGTATCAGTCCCTCGTTTTCACATACGACTAAGTTCTTTGTACATAATTATGAACATACACAGTTCGCGCGTTCGTTCGTGCCGCGTGCGCAAGCCGCCCACCTCTCGGGGGTCATCTTCGTCGGGTCGGTGTTAGTTTTGGAATGTGTTCGGGTGTTCGAATCGGGTCTCGATTAGACGGTGAGTCCCTCGGTGCGCGCGGGCGGCGGCAGCGAGGCGAGCGGGTGCGGGTGCGGGTGGTGCGGCGCGGGGGGCGAGGGCTGCGCGGCGGGCGGCGCGTGCGGCGCGTGCGCGGGCGGCGAGCGGTAGTGCTCGCTCTCCTCGCGCATCTGGCGGCTGCGCTCGGCCAGCTCGCGGCCCCGCTCGGCCAGCTCGCGCATGGCGGCCTGCCGCTCGTCGTTGCCGTCCAGCGACGGCGGCCGCTCCAGCGGCGACGCGGCGCCGGGGCGCGCGCCCCCGAAGGCGCCGAACCCGAGCAGTCCAGGGAATTTACCAGCGACACCGTTCTGACCGGCGCTCTGCTGGATCACTGATATTTCATTCAGCTGCAAGAGGAAAAAAATAAACTACATGTAGGAACGTCTTTGCAACTAATAAACCCATTGAATGTTTAGTCGTCGACCATAGACGTCTATAACCGACCCCAAAAGGGCTGAAGTTCCAGGGGGGTCAGTAAATGTGTATGCTATTGTCCTTAGGTGTTAAGATAATTATAGCCCTTATATTAGTAACTTCGCCTTAGAGTGGTGTTTATGGTGCATGTTTTACGTCAAAAAATAACACACCGTTACAAATTTAAAATCGATGTAACAGTAATATAAAAGCAGCTAAATGAACTCTATATGAATGTCAATTTACCTTTTGCTGCATGCCGTTAAGAAAAGGCGCGGGCAGATAAGGGTAGAAGAGGTCGGGTCGCCGCAATAGATCGTGGGGCTCGTGCAGCGGCCGGGGCGGCAACTCCAGGGACATGCGGCGCCCCCGTCGGGATGCTCCGCCGCTCCACATGTGGGTACCCATATGGACCTGGATAAGAATAAAATATTACATTAGTTACAGTGCAAAATTCGATAAAGAGAATACTGATACTATTTTCACTGGATATACATACTAGGTACGAATTTCTTTAGTTTTCCATCAAAAATAGGTACTTATAGTAGACCTAACAAAATTCTTTAAAAAAACTGCTTATTAAAATCGGATCTACGTTAAAATAATAATTGCTGGTTATACTTTCTTCAATCCATTGAATTAGGTGCAATCATTAACAATCAACTAACCTTAAGGTTTCCTTTGGTGGTGAAAGCTTTTTGGCAAACAGCACACCGGAAGGGCTTGTCTCCCGTGTGCGTGCGCATGTGGATTTGAAGGGCTGATGATGACGAGAAGTTCTTCCGGCAGACGCCGCATAGATGCTTCGACGACACGGAAGGCGGTGGGTGAGGGGGGCCGCTAGGCACTGGATAGAAAAACAAAAATTAGAAAATCCATTCTTGGGACGCTAACTAATCCTAATGATACATACCTAATATCACTAAAAGATGAAATAGAAAAAAGCCTAAGTATCTAAGCAGATAATTCCTAGAAATTTATCAGCGAGTGCCTTTACGTGGAAGTCTTGGAAGATTCAAAATCTATTTAGTCGTTTATAAAAGAAAATTCACAAACAGATAATTGCAACAAGAAAATGAATATTTTTGTCTTAATAAAAGTAATAAGTATTCATGCTTTAAAAAAATATAAGTTAAAAAAGCAAAAGCATATAAAAGCAAAAAAAAATAAAAGCCTACTCAACAATCCTTTTACTACAGAATACGTAGTTCCTAAAGCAAACATTTTTTTATTAATTTTACTAAGATAACCACTGAACATTTGATAATTTGTGTGGAACTTACCGGTGGGTCGTTTAGGTAGTGGGGGCATATCAATCGGCGACGAGTGTGACATGGGCGGTGGGGGGTGCACGGGCGGCGACCTCTTCAGGTCCATCTTGTCTGGGGAGGAGCGCCGGTCCGGACTGGGCTCGCGGAGCTCGTCAGGGCCGGGGCCGCCGGGGGGCTTCTCGAAGCCAGGCGGCATGTCGCGGATCTTGTGCGTCAGCATGTGTTGCTTCATGTTACCCTGTAGAGAATAATCATTAGCTCAGAGCTTTTCTTCCACAAACGAACGAGCAGCAATGGAATCTGTATGTATGTGATGAAACCACTTATTACGTACTGACATCAGAAAGCTTTATTGTAAAGAAAAAATGAGTTAAGGTCACATAGGCTTTGAGGCTCTTGATAGTAATTTTAGTTCTTCCAACCTACCCCTTTCATATGACTGAAACGGGTATGTTACGGAACACGGGTATTGTTTTACCCCTTTGAATTAGAATGCAATAGGTATTTTGCTGTTAAATAGCTCACGCACTAGTATGTGGTGGTGTCTTCGCAGTGAAATCGGCACTATAAGTTGGATCTTATCAGGTTGTTGGAAGTTTATCAGTTTAAAATCAGGTTAAAGTGTTTTAAAAGTTTAAGTTCAATATCTAATTTACTAGTGTTTCTAAGAATAAATGTTAATTAGGCACTATTTATTTCGTGGAGCACTTAGTAACTATTATGTTGTTAATTTACCTATATTTATTTAACTTTACTCTAAAATTTACTGATTAAAAGTAGGACTGTGAGTAAATACTTTTTTGGCTCAGATTATAGATTAGCAATAAGCATAAATATCTATTATAGTACCTACCTACTTAAATTATTATTAACGAACCTATGTACTTATGTAAAAGTGAAGCATAATCACGGCATTTTACATTGCAACTCTTGTGTGGAATTAGAACCAATAGTAAGTACCTATCAAACGAAGGTGGCTCTAGGTAGAGGTGCAAATTCAGTGACTGACGTAAGTTTTACGGACCATAGAGTTTGGCAAAGTCTTTGCAAACATCGTAGATATTTCACATAAATATGTTAAAAGAATAAGTAGAACTTCTCAGCGTAAATGTAAAGAATTTAAATACATATGTAATTAGGTATAGTTGTTATAAGTAATATTAAAGGTCTTTCAATTGATTACAGGTAATTATCTTTTTATTACTGTTAAAACGTAGTTAGTAATTTAAAATATCGGTACAAAAACTAAGCTCCATAAAAATAGGTAAGTAAGTATACACACGACATACATATTGGTAATGTAACAAGTACATACTGATTTGCATAAAATACCTACAACCATGAATCGCCAATGAAAAATTAATACGTTGACTACACGAATGCGGGCAAGCCTCGTTACTAGGCGTTATCTTGTTCAGAGATAGCATTACCTACACCTATTTAGTTTAGTTAGGCAATTTCAGTTTAAAATTCGCGATGTATTTAACTACGAAGATAAATGATATTGCGATATTACAAGGCTAAATACCTAGAGTGACTACTTTTAACCTTGTGAAAGAATATAGTTTAAACGATGTTACTATTTATAGGTAACTTTTTAATATCTCATTAACTTGAGCTACAATAGATTAACAGTGGATTATGCGTAGTTTAAATAGTTTTTTTTTTCAGATTAAGTATTTAGCATAGATGCAGTAGGTATAGAAAAGGTAGTAAGGATAGAAAAGGTAGGTCATAATTAAATACGGTAGGGAAAGGGTGTACATATATAGAATTTAGTATATGAAAATAATACTACGATATCGTCTTTATTAAAGGGGTTAAAAGACCCTACTACTCTGAGACTAAGTTCAATGGTCGAAAAAGTACTTTTTACTTTAAAAAGGCATTGTTTTTATTTGACCTACCTATATATCTATTTTATTTAGTTAATTAATAAACTAATGTCAATGCGTCTAGAAATTGCAATAAATATTAGGTATATTTTCATATAAAAGCAGCGTTGAAATTTGTACCTAACTCAAGCGAAGTAACAGGATAACGATGAACATAGAAACAATCGAAACAGTTATATAAAAACTGTTTATCGATAACACCTACATATCACAGATAGTTATTAAAGCTTAATAGTATAGAGTGCACGCTCAGGCGTCTCTCGCATACCGGGTAGACGAAGGCGTTCCAGACATCCAAAGCAGTGGCGTGCGGCGGGCGCGGTGCGCGCGCGCGCCTACCGCACCGGCAACCGCCGCCACTGCTCTGGAACCACAAATACACACACACATTACACACACGAACCACGCAACCACGCGGGACAGTAGGGACAAGGGGGGCACTTGAACTACGCTCGGTTTCAACAACTTACTATATCCGGAACTGGAGATTTGACAGTATACCAGTCACTGTCTTTTACATTGTAAACAACAAAGACAGGTATACTTTAAATCTCCAGTAACGGATTATAGTAAGTTATTGGAACCGGCCGTTAAACAATTTAAAAGGCATTGTAGATAAGGATATGGGGCACAGAATACAGTGTTTGATTGTAAATTTTGTAAATGTAAGAGATTATTATTATATTTACCACGCAACCACAAAACAATAGGATATAGGTAATTGGCGTAAAATGAACACAGTTAAATGGGTGTAAAGGACAGTAAAAGATGGCTCAAGAACCTACCTACCTAGCATACATTATTGTCTAATATAGAGAACAAGTTATTTATGAATCAACAAATAGGTACCTATACCTATGTGATACTCGTAATTGGTAGGTATACTCATAGATGCAACTGCTTGAATCTAAAACAAATATGTACCTATGTCTATCGGGTAATTTAACCTACCTATATTTTATGTCTATCTCCATGGTACGCAAAAAAGTATAGAGCTATGTAGATGCTCGTAATTGGTAGGTATACTCTTAGATGCAACTGCTTGAAGCAATTACGAATTAAGTACATAGAATTACGGGAATATACACGTATTTAAAAGATATTTGAATAGCAAATAAATAACCTCTCTAACTAAAAATCTTCCGCACTTACTGACATCTCATTTTTTTCTATAATTATAATTTTACATTTTTATACACATTTAACGAATGCGCGTGTATTTCAAGAATGTTTTAAGCTGATAGAAAATGGATAAACATATTATAAAAATCAAAGTAGCGTGTGATGCTTAACAAATGCGTAATAGTTACTATTATAGGTATGTCAAAATTGGGTATTAATTATAAAATGATTATTCATCTGTAATGAATATTAAATACGTAATTACGTACGTACTTGAAGATATTGTCAATAATATAATGCCAATAACCCAAAATTAATTATATTCTACGGCTAGTGCCTAACTATTTGTAATTTACATTGAATATATATCTAATATTAACGAAGTGGGAGTCACCTACACGTTCCGTGTGTCCTTCTGATACTAGAACACAAGTAGAAGAAGAAATTATATCTATTGAAAAATGTAGAGTCGCAAATGTTTGATTAACTCCACGTGTACCTATTGTAATTATAAATATTATCTGGGTTATTTTTTCTCAAAAAATATTTACTGATATACAACGTAAGCGTATGTACCTACTTTAAAAATAGTATAAATTAAAGTACAATAGTTTTATTGCGTAGCTTAATAAAATTTAAAATTTATTTGCGTAGCTTAATAAAAAAAAAATTAAAATTTTAAAATTGCTTGATAATTGTAGACATTTAAATTAGTTTTATTATTGAAATATATCATCGTTATTTACTGAAAATCTATGCTAAGTATCAATACTTATTTGTAGGGTTATACGCTATTACCTACTACGCGTTATACTGATTTTGAATAAAGCCATAACTATTTATGTCTTTATTCTGTTTGTCTAGACAATCTATAACGTAGATTGATGGTTGGTTGAAGTTTATTTCAGTTATAAAATCAATATTCCGCTATATTAAGATGATGTATATTTTTGTATTATCAATTACGTAAGTAATTTATGAATATTTTAATCTATATCTCTTTGATATTACTATGTAAAGTTGAATATTATGTAGGTATCATCGCGATTCGTGCAGTGAACTGGAGTGAAAACGCAGTTGAGAGTTGTTACAGTAAAAAAGTAATTTCCCCATATAAATGTGTGTTGATTGTAGTAATCAATAATAATACGGTCCTGTTAGTTAATATTAATATAGTTATATGTCAGACCTTATCAATTTATTAGTATCAATTTATTAAAGATGTTACAGTGGATAGGTATACAAATGAAACATGTTTTTTTCCATCTTAATTAGGTGTTTATACTTATAGCATAACTGTATAAATAAGGCAGTATACCTCGACCACGTTCCCACCTAATCATAATAATATACATTCAATATCTCTAAATGACTCCAGATCATTATATCTTTACGTATCAAAATGTGATTTATTTAATTTAATTCGAGGTCATATAACACTTCTATAATTTACCTGCTATATAAGTGATCATTAAGTAGGTGATTCATATGCGTTGTCGATGTTTTTATTTATATGCCATACCCACATATTCTTAGTGTGAATATAAAAATGACATAAGTAATCAAATTATATTATAATGATCTCCAAAAATGGGTAGGTATTTTTGAAATAACAAGATTGAGAATAATTTAAAATCAATATTTACATAAAATTTCATAGAGCTACTTCAACCACGTCTGGCGCCTAAAATGTAACGTTAAATTTATGTATAAAACCATTTTTTCACAGCCACTTAGTTGTAACATTTAATTATGTAAAAAATAAATGTAATATATCTAAGTTATTTCTTATTTAAAAGACGTCTGTTGTCGCTATAACTCTACGGTTTGAACGGCGGGCTAGCGAACCTACGTAATATTTGTTTAAAGTAGTATCCCGTATGTACCTCTTAGGCATTATTCAGATGTATTTTAGAGAAACACGACTTAGATATCTAAATGCATTGTAGTTATACCTACTTCACCATAATTTATCTATTTAGCATGAATTATGTGTTTCAGTAAACCTTTACAGATACTAGATACTTTGTACTGTAAGAAGTGCCTACATAATATTTGCTTAAATCACACATACGTATCACGTAAGTTCAATTTGATTGTATTTTTGAGTAGTCATTTTTATTTCATCTGCATTAGCTAAGGGTAAATTACTTTTAATATCAAAAATATTTTATTTTTGTGCCAAGTAGTATCTTATAGATGCCGCTCTAAATAAATAAACTTTACCTATGTTAATATTAAATATTTTTCCAAAAACAAACCCGGGATCCGCCGCAATAAGTCTTTTTATTTTCCATGCCATCTTTGATATAATGATAAATTGATGTTAATTTCCATATTATACATATTTCCATATACATATATAGGTATAGATCAGTCAGCCGTTAGTTTAAAATAATACCTATCATATTATATATTATAGGCATATACATATACTTATATTAAATTAAATTGGGAATAATAAATTTAGATCAGGTGATATGTATGTTAATAATTAATATTAAAATCAGTTCATTCATTATAATTTACCCTATAAAATGTATATAAAAGTTTTTATCAAATGAACTTATATTTATATGGCATTCGTTTTATCTTATCTTCTTGCAATAAAATAGTAACAAGAAGAAGTATGTGAGTTGAATACATTTAATAAATGGTAATAATATTTATGACAGAAGTAAAAATATTATCATAGCTGGTTGTACTAGTGTAAAGTTTACAGTACATTTAAAAATTAAGAGAAAAAATGTTTTTAAGAAAGAGGGAATAATATATGAATACCTATTCTCTAAAGTTTGTGTTGAAGACAAATATATATATGCACATACATATTTGACATGTACATTCTAAAGCTGTCTTATTAATTTTTATATATACAAACTTTATTGCTTAAACTCTATAAAATAAATTACATTAATTGTCATTTCCTGTCATATTCACAGCGGGAACCAAACTTGGTCAACGACATTTGCTTACAAAATGAAAACATTGTGTTTGATTCGTATTTCCAACAATAAAACTCATCTTTCTCAAATAATTCATTTGTCTGATTAAACAGTTATTTAGACATATTATTATATTCAAATAATTTTGAAAATAGGGGAATTACCATAGAGTTTAAAGAGTGAAAAGGCATACAGCAAAAAGCGCATCAATAAATAGATAAGACGGACTCTACAACGATTATGTAGAGTTTGGCGCATGAGCTTTATCAGAGCTGTAGCTGTTGCTGGCGACATTTATTGTAATTTCAAATCGGCTTGTAAGCAGCAGGCTCCATTAGATAAGCCATCGGCGTGTTACAATATCTTCGCACTACAATATTCAACGACTCTACCATGTAGAGATTTTGTTCGTTCAACGATGATTTATTTCGATTTCGCCATTGATATAAAAATAACTACATAAATAGAAGTCATCATTTTGTTCAGAAGTAAACTATATGGTTAGTTATAACTAGAATAAAATATTGTGGTGTAAACAATAGTAAGTATTAAGCTTTTAAGACCGACATTAATAGATGTTTTTTGTTTTATAATATTTTATTAATTGATTTTTTTAAATATTAATTTTATAATAAAAATATCAATAAATAATTTTATGTAATACAGTAGTCAGTTGCTTCTTATTATTTCAATAACTGCGATAACTAAGCCAATCAGTTCATAAAGTTCACAATAGTTGTTTCTAATCGCGTGTAATCTATACGCACGGATCTAATGATGACTCAATTATTATAAACAAAGCGGTAACGTATGCAGGTATGAACGATTTATATGCTACGAGCTCGTATGTGCACGTAGTTCAGAGATCTCTATTGTGTGGGACCTCCGGATTGCATGTCAACTGGTTACTGACCTCGGGCTGTTTCTTAAGATCAGGGGTTGTGTACATTCGTACACTTGTATGAATAAGGACTACGACAATTTTATGCTTTATAGCGATAGATTTTTTATGGCGTATGTTGGTTGTTTGAGTTTTTTTCCTAGATTGGGTATGAGCGGCTAGTAGACATGCTTAATGGCTAGATAAATAATATATTGAATATAAAAATTTTAAGATCATATAGTAACAAAGTATATAAATGTGTAAAAGCAGCGGAATATTGAAAAATATGTAATGCTATTACTATGTAGAAACGTAAATAAATGTAATTTCCTTCTACTGGTAAAAATCAGGAGTTTTATAGTAGGTATCTGGAGGATTAGGAGAGGGATGGCGTATGATTAAAACGTGAAAAAATAGAAGTTATTTACTATCATAATGTAAAAATGTGACATAGATATATTGTAGTAATAGCAATGCAATTAATATTAATTATTCTACTTTTCACACGAAATTTATTTTTGTATAAATTATCTAAATGTACTGAGAAAAATCTGAATCATCACATACCATTTAGGTAATTGTCATTATAAAATGAGGCTGGCAACTCGCTTAAACATATTAAAGCCAGTCAAAATGTAGGCAAGGAGCCAACTCAAAAATTTCATTATGATTTTATTTCTTTAACCGGGTCGTTCATTTGCCGTCGGCAAAAAAATAGCCTGTTTATTTTAAGCAATAATTATCTTAGATTTTTAAGATTGACTTGAAGAATCAAATGAAGAATAACCTTCTTCATAATAGGATTAAGTCGGTCTATCAGTAATCAGTAATCATTTATTGTTCAAAACAGGTACATGAATGGTGGTATCAAATGTGGTGGTAAGATTGTCTCTCTGCCTTTGCCCACACGGGCGTACAATATTTTAAATTTATGTAGGTACATGTCAATAGTTAATAAGATTATCATTAATGTTTAGTTCATAAAATTGATTACATTAATTCAATGTCAATGTCAATACTTTGATATTATCATTAAATGTGTCAGTATAAAAAAAACGAATAATGGATAAATGGAGAGTAATAATATTATCGTGACATAAAATTGCATTGATGAAAAAAATGTTCCAAATTACGTTAAACATGTTAAATTGGCTTACTAACTTAAAACAACTACCTACTCTTGAAAGTAAGTTAGAACTATTTGAATATACTCTCCAAAATATGAATGCTTCAGAGCTAAACTGATGCTATTCGGAAGAAATAAGAATAGAATAAAAGACGTTGCCAACGTCGATGTAAGGTAGCTTTTCCTAAGGAGGTACGAATTGTAAATGTAATCGTAGTGCATGTTAGTAGATAACAGATTTGTTCTTTCTAAGCGGCAAAGTTACAGAGCCTCATACATCCGTATGTTCATATTCATACATTCCTTATTTTTAGTAGTAAGTTGGTATAAAATTAATTTAATCACGCAGTATGAAAAGTGTCATAAGATAAATTCGGAGTTGGATATACTGTAAAAATATCTAAAGTGTCTACTATTTAGTAACAACTATAAGATCAAATAAAACCTTGATGTGTATAATTACGATATTTTATGTCTATAATCGAGTTTTTACTATCTTTAAATAACGCAACTTAGCATGAATTACATTTTATGCAATTGAGTGCCTACTTAAATAAATGGATGAATAATTTACAAGTTTACATTTGGTATGTGCCTGCTCTGAGAATATCTGAAGGGCGACAGGATTTAAAGAATTTATCTGTGTGACTTTACATAATAAGTATGTGATTATATCAGAGATGTGATGTTTCCGAGACTTTCTCAAGAGCAGTTTAATTCAAGAAAGTTTTACATTTATTGCAATTGGATTAAAAATTTAGGTACTTTATGAAAGTTTCTTACTAAATGTTGTTATGAATGATCACTGCTTTATATTCATCAGATCAGTGCATAATATTTATATTACATCTGATTGATGTACGACGTAGACGTTTTATTTTTTTATAGATCGTATTTTGAAAGTGCTGCTATTAGCTTTTTAATACGTAAATTAATAAGATTAATGTGTTAGTATTACGTGGTTGTAGTGTATTTCGGCGTTAAACTATTCATATAGATAAAGGCCCCATATGGACATTTTTGATAACATACGAAAATGTTACTTTGTGAAGCATAAATAATCTTTTTATGACGAGAAGCGTAGGCAAAGGCTCAAGGATTTATAAGCAATAAATATTTTACGACAAGAATTAATATTCCGATCGTTCTCCGTGACGTTCTTTTTATGACTTATCATTTTTGTGGCGATGGCGAGCGACAGCGGCGCGGGCGCAGCCTCTCGCTTGAAATATTGGCCGATCTGATTATAAAACTTGAATCGCTATAAAAATGTAAAAAAAAACATCGCTTAACAACTTTTATGCATTGTATAAAGTACTGAATTAATTAGTTTAAGTAGAACTAAATTGATTTTTGTTATTTTATTTAAAAGCGGATGTTGTCACGGGAATTGTTTACGTGATTTATAATTGTCATTAATAAGATTGCATTGTTTGACTATCGTTTTTTTAAAACTTTGTTTATGTGTGACTATTCGGCTTATACTTAAATCAAAAATGAAACATAAATCCTCTAAAAAAATCTTGGATCTCGGACTGGCTAAGAAGAAATGTAGAATTCAGATACTAGTTATGTTGAAAATTAGGTGCCTATACGAAATTGGCACATAACTACTTGAGTTATTTATTCATAAGGAAAAAAATATCTTATTTATCAAATTATTTGTATATTGAAATATTTTTATTGTGGACTCGAAATGCGTTCGTTTTGTATTAGCTAATGGGAAGATTGTATCCAAGTACTACACTTTGATTGGGTACTCTGTGTTCATAATTTCACACAATTTGCACTCAAGTGGTGTATCGCACAAAGTGGCAATGTTCTTTCTTTACATATTTTGTTATTGCAAGCTGTATAAAGGGTTATTTGACACTACCGTCCTGTCATTGTGGGAGGTAGGCTTTACAATTCTCCCGTACTCACCCGCACACTGAGTAACTTATTCTTTTTATAATATTTGCGCTATGTAATATTTAATCTTAAGATCATACAAGGTAAGTGCTGAGATGTCTATCGGAGGATGTCACCGATAAGGTTTATTGAATTACGAGCCTAAAGCTTTTTAGTTTTAGATCTTTCTGTAAGTTTTCTATGTCAGTATGTTGAGTTGAGGAACTTTTCAGGGAAAAAACAAAGTTAAATTCACCTTTAAATAATTTTGAAATTAAGTTAAATTAACTTGTAATTAACTAATATCATACTACATAAGTAGTCTGTCAAGTTTTACAATAATATTCCCAGCTAATATAATATTTTTCATTTTAGTGTGCTACTAAATGTAATTAGCGACAGTTTTCTTTATGAAACAAGAATATTGAAGATTTAGTCAAAAACACAGACAGGAAATAGGTACGTAAGAAAAATGATAACGAGCCATAAATACATATCTATAAAATTATTCAGCAATAAATATTAATATGTAGAGCGACTAAAGCCGTACATACATGTTATAGACTGGTAGCTATTATAAAAACAATTTTATAGATATAAATTGAAAATATTGTATGTTTGTTTGTTTGTTTTGCGGGAATTGCCATATTAGTCATTTATGTCAGACAGCACTACAATTTACCTAAATACAGTAGTAAAAGTGATTAGCATTCTGCAATTTAGCAAATTTATAAATGTAGTAGAATTTTCTTTTTCTTTACAGATAATATTTGTGTATGCAAATATCTGTCGATTTGTATATCCTATGTAAAGTTAATCATATTTTAGGTACCTACATATTAAAACATTAATATAATAATTTAATGTTTACAAATCAAACAGTATGATAGGGAAAATAACGTTGATTTTTATAATTTGTTATTAGCAAATTCCGTGATAAAAATTGAAGTTACGTACTTCATTAAGCACATTTACTTATAGTTTATAGTTGCAACAATAATATATTTCAATGTTTAAACAAATGGCAAGTTTATGCGAAGATTCAGTTAAACCTCGTGTATCACAAATTTATTACAGATTGTTCGGTAATAAGTGCCCCTGATAATAGCATTCATGGGGTTTTGATTAAATCGGAACGGTCGGGCCTACAAGTTCGTGGAGTTGGTCGTCAATTACCTAGCTATCTAAGACGGGGTGTGCAGAAGACAACGGCTAAACTAATGCGAACTAGAGGCGTCGACTAGAGACTTGTAATTACTGCTTGCAAAATTAATGCACTGAAACTTGGATGAAATGAAACCGGAGCGTGAAGTTTGCAGCAGAGCGCTACCAACTTGCTTTCTGATGTCTCGACTAAACTTTCGAGGACTCATTTGACTTTGTAAATCAAATTAGACTATTAGTTTCCGCGTTGCTCGCTTGATGGACTCGGAATTTATGTTAATAATTAAAAATATATATTCGCAATTTCAATTATGAATAAGGGTATTCGAAGATATAGTGTAAATTGAAGGAAACGTCGTAAACGCGTAGATATGTGCCGCTATTTGTGTAACAATAAAGTATGAACTGGCTCGGGGCCAAAGACATTCAATCGGAGCAGTGTATCTAGGTACGTGACTATTACATGATAATCATTTTGGTGGTAAATGTTTATGAACCTATACCTACAAAGTAATTATTTACGGTCGTAATTAAGAAAGATAATGTAATGCAACGAACCTTCGTTGAGAAGCCACGGTCGCAGACGGTACACTTAAACGGGCGCTCCTTGGTGTGGCTGCGGTAGTGAATCTCCAGTGCAGAGTTGCAGGCGAACGTCTTATAGCAGATGTTACAGGTCGTGTTGCCGCGCACTGTGTACAAACGAATCCGGCATTTAATAACTCCTTTCGTATTCCGAACGAAACATGCGATGTTTTAGTAGCTTCCAAATTTATCTGCTCTCAAACAGGTTAATTGACTTATTTAGCGTGTTATCTAGCGCCCGGCAAGTGAGTTATTATTAGTTTATAGTAAAGGAAATAGCGAAGGGAATGGAATTGGACGACCGGGGCGGACGAAAATCATAAGATCCCGCTATCGCATACCTGCGGGAGGGAACGCGAGTCCAAGCGGGCTGAAGGGCGATCCGCCGAGAGCCCCGAGCGCGGCCAGCGGCGTGGGCGGCGACGGCAGCGGCGAGTGCTGGGGCAGCCGCGGCGGCGTCGACAGCGCCGACAGCGCCGGGGACGGCGGCGAGGCCCGTGCGCTCCGCCCGCTCTCCGAACCTGTCGCCGATGGGAGGGAAGCCGTTGTGGTGATGGTTTTTACTTCGCATTCGGACGCCGAGGCGCAGACGGAGAGCGGCGAAGTTCGACGATCCTTCAAATCAGAGTCGTCGTCGAACTCCCGAGTTGCGGGCTCGCGCTCGTCCCGGCCGCTCTCATCGTCGGTTCCGCGGGAGTCCGCCCGTCGGTCGCCGGGAGTAGAAGGAGTGGGAAATAAAGAGGGTGGGGCGGGAGGATATGAAGGATATTCACTAATATCTGACCCGTCATTAAAATGTTGGAAGTCGTTAATTTCAGTTTTTTGGATTTGATCGTAAGGAACGTTGATGCGGTCGCCTGTATGAAGGCGTATATGCTGGTGTAGTATTGTAGGATCAGCATACTTTTTGTGGCAAACTGGGCATTGGTGTAACATTTGTGACGGAGGTTTTATACGATGGACCCCCATATGCGTCTTTAAGTTGCCTTTGGTTGTAAAAGCACGGCCACATAATTTACAACGGAAGGGTCTTTCACCAGTATGAGTCCGATAATGCATCTGCAACGCACTTTTACAAGAAAGAACGCGATGGCATACTATACATTCGTTGGGGTCAGATACTTTGTTGTCGATATTATCTACCAATTGTTGTAATTTCGAAGTTTCTGAAGTTTTTGTGATCTCTATCAAGCTTTCCCATGAATTATCATTGCTGCCTGGACGCGGTAACAGTGAGTTGTAAAATATTGGGTCGCGAGCTATGTCTGATTCAATAATGTTGGGGGTAGTATTAAGGAAGGGGTTAAAACTTTCTGAAGAAACACTACTCGGTGGAGACTGTGGGAACAGAGGATAGGAAGGAAATGTACGTAGTCCCGTTGCAATTGAAATTGGTCCAGATATCGATGAGTTCTTACTTGAGAGATTCTCCGGTTGATCAGGATCAGGCTTCACGTGTGGACTCTCTCTGCCGATTTGATCTTCATTGCTGTACTTGGAATCCATGCTGCCATCATCGTACGGAGATGTCGAAGGGTACCGGTCTTGTTCTACTTCGTGGCCAGCATCATGTTCATCAGGTTCACGTTTAGGCGTTATGCGGTCGGTTTCATCGAAACTTGAATCGCGTTGACTTTCTTCGTCTTGGGGTTCAGATTTAAACATATCTGGTGCCGAGCGGGAGGGACTAGGTGCTGAAGGTTTGCTGAGATCTGCTGGCGTGTCTTGTTCTTCTCGCATTGCGAAAAGTGGGTGGGGCGGCAATGGCTTATCTCCGAGTGGGCGAGGTGGAAGTAAATCATGATGCGGTGGTCTGTATAACGGCAAGCTTGGCGGAAAGGGATTCGGCGTACCCGGAGGGAATTGAAGTGGATGGGGCGGCATTCCTGGGATTGGCCCCGGCGATAGTTGCGCTAATAGCGGAGGATGATATTTATCCAAGTGCTCTGGTATTGGATTAGGGTTCATCTTGACATGTGGGAATTTGGCAGTGTGTCTTTGGAAATGTACTTTTAGGTTCCCTTTGGTTGTGAATCGGGAACCACAAACATTACACTTAAAAGGCCGTTCACCTGTGTGCGAACGAATGTGTATTTGCAGCGCAGAATCGCTCCCAAAAACTTTTCCACAATATCGACAGCGATGCTTGAAGAAGGGTTCATTTCTTCCTCCAGATTTTCCATCGTAGGGTGACATTTTCCCGGATTTTCGGAAAGCAAGTTCATCGGCAAGATTGTTCGCTAGTAAACCTTGTGACGCATTATCAAGAACTTCTTGGGCTCGTTTTTGAAGCATCTCAAGAGTATTAGGCTCATTGAGGGACGGCGGAGGATCATTATTTGTGATAATTGAAGATGCTAATGACGACGATATGGAACTATATGGCGGATGGGACATCATAGGTGGGGATGAAGTAGGAAGTTTAGGAATGGAGATCGGTTCTGTTTTAGGTGTAAGATGTGAATGAGATGACGGCAAGCTTTGGCTAGTGGGAGGAGCGGGTGCAACAGGAGATGGCTCCCGCGGCGGACGAGGCGGCGACGGCGATCGAGCTGGAGGCATAGGCACATTGGGCTCCGCTTCACTCGGTGGAGGGCTCGGGTGCTGGTCATCTTTTCGTCGTGTTAAGGACAGCTGATTTTGTAGCTGACGTATTAATTGAAGTTGAAAAACTTGTTGATGTTGTAATGTGAATAACGTGCTCTGTAAGACGGCGAGCTCATGTAACGCTGCTTCGTTATCAGCATTGTTGGCCATCGCCGTGGCAGCAAATTGAGCTACTGCCACTTTCGTGTTTTGTAAAGCTTCGAGAGTGACATGACCGGCTATAGGAAATGGGAGTCCGACCGGCGGCACATCCGCTTCAGGTACTTCTGCCTCGCCGTCTTCGAGGCTATTATTATTTTCGGCGTCCTGTCTATGTCTTCTTACTTGTTCTAATCGTTTATTAGGTCCATCCATTTCTTCATCCCCAGAAACTACCATCTCTTCAGGATCCGAGTGCATTCTCTCTTCGCCCATTTGCATTGCTTTTTCATCACATACTCGCTTATGATATAAAAAATCATGAAGATTTTCAAATTGCTCTTGACACCTAGGGCACATGTGTGCCTCAGGTCGATCTCTCGCTTCTTCCGGTAACACATTGCTTATGTCCTCTTCCGAACACGAACCGGAACTATCACCTGTAACAAGGAAAATTAAATGTAAAACTTATTGAATGTAGGTATCATAAAGTAATAATTTATTGGAGCTTGAGTGTGTCTACATATCAATATATCATACATATCACATATCAATATAAGGTGTTTGTTTTGATAATTTTGAGATATATCGTTTCGTTAGCGGCCGCATTAGTAAAATCGTGACGCGGTGCGATATTGTTGACTTGACGGGTAGTGTTAATTCGTATTGTGTGCTTATCATATTTGTACCGCTCGCTCTTTATAACGTTTAAACTAAAAAAAGCTTTTTAATTGTAAACCTGTGATTTTAAGTGGAAGTTATTACATATACTTAGGTGTAAGTATATGAGTTCCTATAACTGATTGATAATAATTGATGGTTTAATTGTAAATGGACTGCTATACTTAAACCTAACACACATCTAGTTAAATAATATATTTTAGGATAGGTGGTGGTATAAGTGCTGATTTACGCTTACAAATGCTATGTTACTATGATAGCTGTGTAGGATGGCAACATTGCGAAAGTGCACGCGTGCGAGGATGCCGGTTAACCTCGCCGATATCGTTTATTGCGTATTGAACGTAATAAACCTTATTTGTTAAACATTGGTGGTGTTGGTACACTTAACGGCATAACAGTGATAACTTGCTGGTTTGGAATTTGGCCTTTTGTGCCGGGAGTCCGGAGTTTAAAGCTCTGAACTACCTACATAATGTTTTTTTATTTATGTGTTTGGGAAGATGTTAGAAATTTTTCATAGGTTTTATAGCGAAGGAAAATGTAGCGAGGAAATCTAAGAGTTTTGTTAAGTAATTTCTTAAACACATATGAAGTTATTCAATTTTAACCTAGACCCTTCTCGTTCTGAGAAACCCGTGACCAGCAGTGGGACAAAAATGGACTGATTATAATTATGATGGCTTGAAATGTAGATATGTAGATGAAATGTAGATAGGCATATAAACATGAGATATGTATTTATTTCATTCATATTTAAAACGTAGGTACCTACCTATCCACCAACGGCACACTATAAATTAATATAGTAAGTAAAGTTCATAAACTAAACAACTGATTTAAAATGTGTAGGTATATTAACAGTACATGTGTTTCAATACCAACATAACACTAAGCACTGCAAACATCGGAAAACTACTTAAAACAATGAACTATAAAACATAAGTTACAAAAACTAAGAGAAATCAGAAGTAAGTTAAATATTAACCTATTACAATATATTTTATTCATAATAATATATCTGTTACTATGTTATATTTACTTTGGGCGGAAATCAAATAATTTTCACATAATCCGTTTGCGACTTTCTCTATTACAAAGCTACGGCTACTCGATGACAGATGTCGCTAGTAGCTATGAAACAAACCATTAGATGAACTTGTAGAGCAAAATATGTCAAAAGGAAATGATCAAGATGCTATTAAATATTAGTAATAGTGACTTATAACTTATCAATGATTTTATAAATGGTACTTAAAATTATGTTTGTTTGACACGCTCAATAATTAAGCAGTATCTATCTATCCGCTTAAGCTTAACTAACATAGAAATTATAAAATTAGCATTTATAAGAAATCTAATTAACAGTGCATAAAAATGCTATGTGTACCTAATACCAGGTGCATATTAAGTATAAGTATGTTATGCACGAAGGTACCTACATAATGTAATTGTTTCAATGCGATTTGAAAATTAATTACCTATAAATCATTTTCAAATGCTGTTCAGTATATTATAATGCTCCAATGCCAAATTCCTATTTGAAGACCTCCAAGTGACGTCAATGACTACAATTGATATTAGTTATTTTAATATGTCAACATATATATTATATATTTCAATTGTCTATAGATATGTAATTGTATTGAGTAGTATCCATTATGTGTAGGTATACCTACGTACTTGAATGATATATTGGTATTGATGATGGTACCTATTTAGTTCCTTGAAATCTATATTTAATTTTGAAAATAGTCTTTGGATAGTTGACCTTGCTGGTAAAAGTATATTATGGTTACAATAGATCAGTGGCGTACCTATTAGACATACCTAGGTAAATAGATATATTTCGGATTCCGAGTTACGTTTCAAATCTCTCTTTGTCTGAAGTTGCAAGTAATTTATTAAATTCGTACATCGTTGTAAGGGCAATGAAACATTGGGAAAAGCCTACATCTATTAAGTAATAGGTCTGCAATGCTCTCAAGCTGTGTAAAGTTTAACAACCAAATGACAGCTTGGACTATCCGGATTACTTCAAAAATAGGTTTTTGAATACGCTAAGAAATACTTTAGATTTAATAAATCAAATATTAAGATAAAATATGAACAACGGTTTTAAAAGACGTTATGTACCTGCCTACACATTAAATGATATGCCAGGAGCAATTATCGTAAATGGTAGAGTCGGTGCACCAACATCAAAATAATACTTGTAGATAAATATAATTACTGGAATTTTTCGAGTTATGCAGAAGTATGCGAAATAATATTTATTCACTTCCGTTTTCTTCAGTGTCTGGTATCTCTTATATCATCATTCTCTATTTAAATTATGATTTCATGATTGATTCCGTCCATTCCAAAATTGATTTATTCCATGATATTTTTAGGACGAATCTTTAATTTAAAATTTATAGGCCGGGTTTTCTTTTAATTCTCAAATGTATCCTTCCCTCTGCTTGTACGTCAATATTTAAAGTGAAACGTTTTTCCTCTGATGTACTTCTTGTTTAAAAATATCTAGGTAGGTAAAGTTATACAAAATCGCGTGAAATGGTCCCGAGCGAATAAATACCCTATGTAATTAACACCTTATGCAACCTGCCTACCCACAATACTTTGCTATAGATAATATTCTATTTTTAACTCGAATGTATCTACGATTTACTTGAAATAGCGCTGTTATCGTTCTTGTGACAAATTTAATCTCGATGGGCGGATCTGATGACACGCACGCATGCAAGACAACTTTATTCATTTAATTAATTTTCCCTTTCATAGAGTCAACTAAAACTAATATTTTGTGTCAAAAATAATAAATATAGAACTTACTCTAAACTTTAACTATTAGTGCTAATAGCAGCGGAATTGATGAAATAAATATTATGTGAATATTATTATTATATTCAATGCACGGCAATTCTAATTCAATAAATATTAGTAAATTGAATTACAAATAAGAAAATTTATTATTTAAGTGAGTAAATATATATCAGTTTTATTGACGTAAATGATTATATCTTGTTGAGTGCTTTTAATATGCTCTACCTTTGATACAAGAAAACCTTTTCTTAAGAAAATATTGCAGGTACGGCAAGGAAACATTGTGAAAAATATTAATATATAATAATAATAAATTAATAAATATTAATAATAATCTGATGGTAGATATAATAGTAATGGTATTAGTTTTTCCATTATATACCAATGTATGCAGATTTTAATATTTATAGCTATATACCATTACCAATTAATAGTTTGGATAAATAAATAGCAGTGACAAATATAAATGGGCACAACTGCGGAAGATCATCAATCAAACAGCTCATGAAGTCCTGGTGTTACCTAAGCGGTAACTTTAGCCTATGCAATTAACTTTAGTAAGTCTAAACCTAACCGGACTCAGATATGAGGCCAGCCACATAGCATAGTACGAGTAGGTATATGGTGCTGATATAAGAAACAAATAACTTGATACAACAAGTTTTATTTACCTATTATATGTTGCCACAAGATGTCCTTAATGTTGGTTAGAATTTTCTCCAAACTGTCTTCATTTAGGGTAAAAGCCGGATAGTTGCCCCACTTTTGGGAAAAGCTCCATTACTGGAAATTAACTCGTTATTATGAATAA
>DWPV01000964.1:0-23384 GCA_018251915.1 Urbanus proteus proteus | reverse complement strand
AGTTCAAATGATAATTATTCGCTTCGCCCAATACAGCCTGTCATTATTCATAATGCCCGGGCATTATGAAAATTGCCCGCATTTATCACTTGGACCATAACATATACAATAAAGATTACCACTCGTCATATAATACGTGTATAATATTGTATAGTATGTTTGTCCATTGTACGCAATAGGTAACACTCAGGTAAATAAAGTAGGTAGATCCATCATTCATAATATAAAAATTAATAATTTTTAAAATGGTCGGATTATAATAGTGATTATCTGAGCGTAAATAAAATAAAAGGTACTGACAAGAAACTACGCTAGTTTTGTGTACCTAAGTGTGTGCGTATAAATACATGAAAGTAGTGTAGTTTTTTGGCTTCACTCAAATACAAGGTGTGTAATCTACCTATTTTATTTATCTGAGTGGTAACAGAAAAAATTAAGTAAATTAGTACGAAAAGCTATATTTAAGGGACTCTCCCCGGAATCGCTTTATGAGCAAACGTATGTACATTTTAATAGCTCCTAAGTTACATGCTTAATTCTCTTGCATTTCATAATTTTAATCTATAGGTAGGTGTCTTTACAGCGACACTGAGTACGAAACCGCTAGACCCCGTCCGGGACGTCACGTGACTGTGCGCACGCGCATCTCGCCCCGTAACGAATGCATTACTCGCCTCTCAGCGCCACACAATGCCCATTTCACAGTATCAGACGTCGATGACGACAAATCAAAATAAATTATCGATTTTGTAATATTCGTTCCGATGTCATTTCGTGTCTTCGTGCTAGCAAATCGCAAGCTTAGAGCATCGATATCGATATTAAGCAATTATTGAAGCCGGAATTGCAAGTCTAATTTGAATTTCGATGATATATGTTTTTTACGACCTACATGATACTGTCATCTATTGTACTAATACGCAGGGTACCAGGTTCGGAACCCGATTAAATCTAATTTAGATTTAGGTATGTTCTAATGTTGGGTGTTTGTTTTCGTTATAGTCTATATCAAATGACTATAAGTGTAGAGAGCGTTTTTAAAGCTTTTTTAATAATATAAGAAGAATATATAAAAAATATATTTTTTTACAAATCTTGGGTAGGGACGTAGTAAAGGTAAGGAATTTATAGGTATTGAAAAATAGGTAGGTTTTAAATTAAAACACAGGGATTAAGTACTTACTAATATCTTCATGTCCTTGTGTTCCGCGGACACGGAGTCGATACTAACCTGGAAAATAGAAAAAAAGAAATTAGGCTATGTGATCATAGAAGTAACATAGGTACCTTAGGTTCATAGGTAAATGTTATTACATCGAGTAGGTACATTTTTATTATATTTATGTACCTACCTATATTAGTATGTATGTCATATTAACAAAAAATATTAGGTATCTATCTCCTACCCAATTTAATATACCTACATAATTAGTGTTACATGATCGGAAGTAAACCATTAAGAAATACAGAAAGAAAGCAATCGATAAAAAAAAACGTTTCAATTTTACATAATACCCTGACCTAAATTCCAGATTCAAACAAACCCGATAACTCACGCAACAGTCTCACGCGACGCAATCTTACGGACAAGGGCTGTACCTTCTACAAAAACTAATTAGAAAGTCCCTAAAAAGTTAATATCATAAGTCGGTGAACGTACACACGAGCGAATTTAATTTGGAGCGTTTTTAATTACGGCTGGAGATTCGGCCGTTTGGGCGCCGCGGCCCCAGCTCTGTAATTATGGGGCCCGTAATTGCGGGACCCGAGTGCCCGCCTGCTAGCGTCCTATGGCAATGCCACTAAAATTAGGATACTCTTTGACGGGAGTTCTAGCCGAAAAAACTTTACGAGTGAGCTAAATTTGCTCTGGATTATGAGCTTTTGCGTTTTGGTATACCTATCGTAATACCTATAGTAGGTAGGTATTGTAATAGGTATTGTGCTTAAGGTTTTATATTTTTTACGAATATATCTTACGTATATTCTTGTAGTAAAAGTTCCTATTCAGTAATGAAAGTACCTATGGTTAAAATATTTCCAGCGAATTTCAAGTCAATTCGAGACTAAGGGATATTTTAATAATTTTGAGGAATTTACATAACACGTTTCTCGGTCTTTTTATGTTTTCTCGTGTAGGTAACGTAAACGTAACGTTATGCGACTTATGTTTTCTATACTCAATGGGAAAAATCGGAGTAATTACTTATATCAAGTTTTCATTACATCTTCGATAACTTTATAAACATGTTTGTTCGCTAACATCTCAACTCATAAATAAAACGTGATCATACGATGCTTGATTGATCGTCTGTGGCGTTTCCTACAAAACCTCAGACAATTATGTACTTATGTTAATGATATACACAGAAATACTAATGAAATCATAACTGTATACATGCGTACAATCCTCTACCTACTACTTTACGATTGTTACGGACCGAGCAAATGCTTAATTCTCTATAATTACGAAGATAACTCGCATTTGTAATCGCTACGTGCTACTGAATACTGGTCACTGTTATGTTGCATATTAGAACAAAATTAAAGTGACTATAATATAAATACAAACAAAAAACATATCTCCCTAGATTTCAAAACTCTATAAATGTAACATTCACTTCATTGGTCATCATTTAATTTTTGACTAACTGATAAATATTTTTATACTTATTATTACATGCCATAAAAACTAGTTATAGTGCCTGCTCCGAACTTCTAGTTTCGTATTATGATTTCAGCATCTACCATCCTTTGAACAATAAATAAAAACAATAGAGTTCTCCGATTTTATTGTGTTGACATTATTATTATCATATCACATATTTGGGCCGTTTACCTAATAGGTATAGCTTTAGCTTCTCTTTACAATAAGAGAATTTAATTAATAACAAAATTAAATCTCATACCCTAAAGTAAAATATTTTTAAACGTTAACAAACAACGCTATCTAACGTAAAGGATACGCTACAAATGTACATAAAATTAACCATACGACTATTAAAAAGCACTCTAATAAAATAGTATAATTGTTCTCAATGCAAGCCACTCGTCTTCTATCTGGTACATTTAAAAGGATTGTGTTTAATTACGATGACTAGCTGGTTCGAACCCGAAAAATATTTTAGCTGCATTATAATAATTACACTTACGGTCAAAGACTAATATACTCTACTGAAACCGTTTGTACTATTCGAGTTTTCTTAAGAATTTGTCTGTTTTTTAATACCTAGTTGATCACATCATATTCAGTGAAATAATTAGGTACTACTTACATATGTAGGTACGTAATGAATGCTTACATTATTTAATTTACATACTAAAGTTTTACTACATATTTAGACTGATAGTTTATGACTGATAGATGAATATGTTGGTCACTATAATTTTTTACCACACTAAGTCTTAGGTTCGAGGTCCATAGACACATGTATACATACATAGGTATAAGTTGACTACAGAATTTTATGGGCAGCAGTAACCACTTAACATTAAAAGGACATAAAATCTTAGATAAAATACATAGAACTCAATATTCATATCTGCCCACCCAAGCATAACGAGGTGTAAGTACTATTCCAGGGACTCGCATAGATTTGAAAATAATTCTACAGATGTCGCTTTGTTGTAGAGTGCATGTTTCGTTATCTGTCATGCCATCTGTACCAGTGGTTTCCGTTCACAACTGAACTACATTTGTTGCCAGGTTTATAGAAATCATTAAGATTTCTAATCATTGTTCATCATCAACCCATTATTTATTGTCCTACTGTTGGTCTTCCTACGTTGTCCTACGTTGGTAAAGTTTTCTCTCAGAATGCAATATTTTTTAAAAAGACCAGTTAATTTAAAGTAGGTACGGAAATATTTATAATAATAAACAAATCCTGTATCTAATCGTAAATTTTGTATTACTATCGTCTTATCTTTCTTGTTTTAAAATAAATATGTGGACTCAAGCAGAAGTTGTCCTACCACAGACAAATCTCTACATTACGAGTATGACCTATTATTATCATTACCTACATTTTTCGAAAATGTTTATTAGAATCAAGATTAACCACAGACGTATATTACTATGCATAAACAAAATATTACCTCAATATTCCAAAGAAAAAAACGAAAAGAATAAACCAATAAATGCAATAATAACTGTGTCCTTCATTCCTTCACAATGAAAGAATGAACGAGCGCAGTTCATTGTCGGCGAGTGTGACGAGACGACCGCGGGAGGTGTTTGTCCGTAATCACACATATAATCACACCAATTAAATATTTTTATTCCCATTCTACCTTTGTTAGTATCGAGAAGTGCCTTTGTTGGCTCATTTCGGTACAAGATTTTATTATTCAGTTTTTTGTCCAACCCGTTGCTTGTATTTTTCTTTGGCTTGGAAGTACAGTTATACGCATAAATAGAATAGCGTACGTTTATAAAACTTAAAGAATTTTAATTTACAGTTAATTTCTTCAACGAAATAAATCAATTACAAACATTAGATAAGATGGGTGCTTAATACATTTAGTAGGTATTGTCAAAACCATTTGGCTGTATTAAAGCTTTATTACTATTTAATAATCATATGCGTATTACCTACCAAAGATTTAAGATTTATTAAACGATACAATTATTCTTGTTGATTTTTATAAATACACATACCAATTATTTATTTATAGGTATTTATTAGTTCCTTTCTGTACTTTTTATTATTGGACCTTTTGATCCAAGATGTATCGTTGCCAATTTTAAGTACCTAAAATGTTCTTTGTTTAGGCGATAATAGAAGACTAATGTGTAAAGATATAAAACAATATTTCTTTTAAGTTAAATGTAGCGATAACAATGTTATTTATAGGATATAGTATCCTGTAGAATATTAGAAAATACCTATATTTCTCGTATTTAATTCTTTTCTTCAATATGTATCAGCAAATCTTATAAATTAAATTATTTTAAAAATAAACGGTATTTACATTAAAATTTTGTAACTGAATATAGAAGTAACAATAAAATTGCTGCTAGCTATTTTCGGTATCTTCAATCCTATTCAATTTTTTATGATATAATTAATTATATTATATTGAAAACGGATATTATTACAAAATGATTTATATTTGTAATAATAAATTAACGATGTTTATCAATTTTGTGACTTTAATTTTTTATATAGCTACATAATAATTTTGTTTAAATATTTACCATCCCTCCTTGAATTTTAAAGAACATTGCAAAATACATACCAAGTACAATTTAAATGATGTATCATTTATTATATGTGGGTTTATTAAAAAAGTCTTTATTTATTGCGATGGGATAGAGTCTTCAAACTCAAAACATGACAATTATAATTATTAATTCCTGACAAATTGTGACTTTTTAATTAATTTACTGTTCACTTATGAGCTGCGGGTATACTTCGTGGCTGTTTTCTGTTTGATTAATATCGATTTTTTATAAGCGAAGGTGAATTGCTGTAATTAATCAAGGGAGATTGCAATCGTCGATAAGACGTGATCGATATTTTATAAGTGACAGGCCCGGGAACAATTATGTGCGGTGCGAGTGGAATACTGACCAGCCAGTAACAAGCTTGCTAAGAATGTTTGAGACCTATTTATTATATTACTAGATCTATCTCAAGGCCTGTAGGCTATTACCGTGGTGCACAAATGTTTAAACATTAATCTGTAGTTAAAACTAATAACCTTAAAGACACACCGACAATTCTTATTAGAATACAGGTATAATTTTGTGTAATTTGATAATAATACAGATTAGGTAATGCAACTTAATTAGTAAAGATAAATTAAATTATTATTTGCAATCTTCAAATGCAAATTGTAAGCCTAAATCGTACTTTATTAAAAAACACTTATTAAACCTATTTTCATTAAAAAATAAAAATAAGCGATAATTGTACTACAAATAAATATTAGTCACGCTGTTCTCACACTACATTTTTTTAGCATTAACGTTTGATAGTACTATTATTTTAAAAATCTATATAATTTTACCTCGCTGAAGTGATTGTTGTTGACATTATGGGGCACGGGGTACGAGCCCCCGGGCTGCTGGTAGTACGCACAGTTCATGTCAACAGCCCATCAGCACTTCACGTCACACACCGAATTTCCCGAAAGAAAATCCACGGAGCAATTATCTAACGAATCGATGCAGTGGACGAATCTCGCCTACTAATTGTAGGGTTCTGAGCGTAGAGCCAGCACCGCTCGCTCGCTCGCCGTCCCTCTCTCTGTTTACGGGGCGGCGACGCGCAGGGCGGCCGTTGGGCGGGACGGGTACGTAACGCACGCAAAACTAATATAACGATAACGCACCACGTTACGGATCGAAGCTAACTGTCTTGAACTCTTGATATAAGACGTTATGTCTTTATTTCTTGTCAAATTGTTTATTTTTCTATAGATACATCATTAAATGAAACATGAATAAAATCACAATCTCATTAGCGTTTTAGTATCTAAGGCAGGGTAGGTAATAGCTTTTTACTCGACTGCGTCATTCCAGCTTCTTATTGTCGTTGCCTGATATAAATATACATACAACTAAGACTAAAGTCATTGTTAATTGTATCTACTTACATACCAAAACGCGTTAAAGTGAAATAAAGTTGCTTCAAAAATATGCAAAGGATGTTCACTTGAAAACAATTCCAGTACGCATTTATACATTACCTTTTCCGTTATAACTACAATGACACGTAGTTATATTCACACTTACATAACAGCCACATAATGGTCATAGACGTATTGTGAACACAACCAAAGCTCCATAGGACTATTTTAAATGGAAAAGGGCTGAGAAAAGGACTTGGAAACGGGAGTAACAATGTACTCGTATGTGCACCGCGGGAGCGTCGCCGGCGCACCAGATTACAATAATTACGCGCACGCGCCGCGCCCAGCGCCACCTATAATAACTATCATTTGCGCATGTTATTCTATATCCTACAAAACGCCCGCCTATCGTAGACGACATCTACGCTTTGTTCTTACAATAGTACAATAACGGTACTGTTGTAGCTAATACAGATTCGTAATCGCTGTTTGTATGTGGCGTATGCTATTAGCTTCAAGAATGACATTATTGCTATAAAGTGTAGATAAGTCTTCTATTCATCTATATATTAATGCGTGATGCGAAATCTCTGGGTCCCTTTTTTCGAATATTGCGCATACGGATAAGTGTGAGATTAGGTATACGTGAAATTAAACCTCATTTTCTGGGTATTTTGAAAAATTGTCGAATTTCGACCACTTCGATCGCTAGTTAAAATAGAACGTCGTTAACACAAATTAAAAATGTATAGTAGGTACCTATACTTTTTTTACGATCATTACAATATAATTAATGTTACAAAAAGTAACATCTGTTACGATATCGTATGACTAGATTTCGCGTGATATCTAAATGAAAGTGCATCCTGTCATACGAGCCGTATCCGCCCTCACACGGATTTCGTAAAAAATGGACCAATTTTTATAATAACGACCCCGATGTACTTTATTACAAACCGGAAACATTTATAACCTTTTTGTGGCGAAAAAATACTTATTTTCATTAAACTTCCACCCAAATGTGGGATTGTAACAGCTGGCAGAGCCTAATAGAATATTTTGAATCTAAATCTACTGAATGAAGTGAACTTAATCTGTTGGAGTGTAATTTTAATTACAGAATTTTGCTTTTTAAACATTGTAAACATTACATTATTTATAAAAAAAAAAACATTTTAATATAAATTAATTTTGATGTCGTACTTATTAGAATACTTATATGTATTCTAGTACAATTTGGTCTAGAAAATAACAGCTGGTAATATTTGATTAAGTGATACAAATTGGAATAAATAAATTGATTGGTGTTTTACCTAAGTCGAAAAATAAATCGGAAAACTGAAACGTCGTCTAGAAGATATCGCTATTTTTGTTACAAAACCTTTCTAGTCTAATCTTTTGTACCTTTTTTATTATTTTATAAATCATGTGAATAGCAAACGAGCATATAGCCCACCTGATGGTAAGTGGCTACTGCCGCCCATTTATATATACAATCAACCCTAGATAAGAACAGAATTTCACCTGTGGTTGGCTACAAATGGCTACCCCTGAGGACTAAGTTCAGCCAGAACGTAGTAGAGTTTAACACTGCCGTTATAAGGTAGAGATAGGTGTGGGTGTGGTGCCGTCGGAGTCGAACCACGTGGGGTTCTACCACCTTCAGAAATTACCCTACTATTCTCGTTACTAATAGTTTTGTGTTACTACACACATTTTGATATTGTTCTGTATTAATCATAACAAAATTCTTCCAATAATATTACCTATATATACATTTTATAAAAAACATGAACTCAATTTCGAAAAATGTTGTTACAAAAACACGAAACCTTGTTACATTTTATTCATTTGTGTGTATGTATGTTCAATTGTGTTCATTGATAATTGGTAACAAGATTGAATAGAACCAGGCGTTACTTCATATTGTGTTGTACGCTGGGCGGCTGGGCGGGGTGAGGGCGGCATCGCCAGATGCGCACGCGAATGATCGCGTGCGCACTACGTAATATTGAGTTGCATTGAAACATTTCTTATTAATAATTGTAATTGACAGAATGGGATTGTTTTTTTTAACTGTTTTGAAACAAAATTAAAAAGCTTTGAGTGTACAAGGATACACTATTTAATTTATATAGGTGTAAGTATCTACTGAAAGTGTTTATAGATATATCTACTACATAGAAACAAAGGCTTTGGAAGTCGTGGAATCCTATATAAGTAGTTCTATTCCGGAGGCACCACCACCACACCTATTTTTGCCTTATAATATCAAGGATAAGCGCTATCCATTTCTGGGTTAAAAAGTTTGATAAGGAAGACATACCTATCAGAGGCGTTTTAACTTAGTCCTCAAGGATAGCAACAGATCTGTGGCCAACTCCAAGTAAGACTCAATCTTATGTGAAGTTAATTGTAGATATCCATGGGCGGTACTGGCCACTTACCATCAGTAGGACTCCATGTTTCTTTGCTACTTTCACAGAAAAACCGTAATTTGTATCTACTAATACAATCTTCCGAAATTTTCAGTTCGTAAATACGGAATGATCCATCTGTTTAACCAACACCCTCTTGATAAAATAAAGCCCACACCAATACCTACTCAAATACCTACAATCCCACACAGCATCTGCACTTATACAATGTAGCGAGTGCTCCCTCCAAGTGGTTTGCACAAAGCTTGCGAGCCATAGAAGGGGTGCAATGTTTCCGGTGGCAATCTTACACCTACTTCCGTTCCGTAGGTATGCTTGGCATCGCGTTTCGTGCAATCTGCTCTAAATCTGTGTAGACCAATCTACACAAATGAATTTGAAGAGCCCGTCTATTGATTCAAAGTAACTGTTATATTTTTGTATTATACTAGTATTAAGTACTTGTAAATTATTAATAAAGAGTAACAATAAAATTATTATTAATATCCCTAATCTATAAAACTAAAAGATAATTTTTACCTAGTTACTTTACATCTACATAGGTATTATTAAGTTACTATTACTTTTTATAGATATTTGGGCGAAGCTTAGTAGCTTACTTAGTATTTATTTATCCTGGTAATGAACCCCGCTCATCCAGTAATCCAGTAATATCCAGTAATGTGGGCGACCAACCCAGTACAGGGGCGCTTGCATCTTGTTTTGTAACAGTTATTTAATCAACAAAACGTTTACATTTTTATTTTTTTACTTCATTACCCAAGAAACGAAATGATTGTGTTGTTTTAGATGTAAAATAAAGTATTCTAATTAAAAGTAAAAGCTACCATCAATCGAAATAAAATCAAATCTATTCTTCCTCTTCATATTTTGAAACATGTCTATAAAAAGTATTTTAATGTTTCCTAACAAAACAATGCCTAATGATAATGATCACGCAATCATAATACAAACTTTATCTCTCTTTCTCTCTGTCTGACTCTCTCTATCTATACTGATCACAGATGCAAAGCTTAAAAAGGTACCTATGTAGACTTTACAGAGTGAATGAAATAAAATCATTATTCTAATATACACGAGTAAATTAAATGAAAATGTGGCATTTAATAAAATCAAGGATTATTATGAAGCATTTTTAAAGCCTGACGTAAAATTTTATATCACATATATTTTCTCACTGATTAACGAGTTATATAGATACCTATTATAATCAGATGATCTAATCCAATTAAAATATTAATATATAGCCATTCTTCCTGGAAACGTAATATTGCATTGAGCATGGGAACTAATATTACACGGAAGCTTATTATCAAAACTGGACATATTTCAATATTCAATATTTGATTTTATCTGGCCAGAGATAATCTCGTATGAAGTGGAAACATTGTTCAAATTTCAGTCACAACACGTGTGATTCTCCTTTTTGATACGGTTACATTGTCGGCCTCGCTTAGCCCCATTCATTCCTCTTTCAATGCACGTACATTCAATGAAGGGACATTTGACGATCGTTTCCTATGCAAAATTTCGCTTAATCCCGGAATAAAGGTGTGCATTTGAATGCTTCCGCTGTGAATGAAAGCAAGTGTCGTTCAATAAGCCGACGTAGAGATGTTCATTTGATGTGATATTGATGTTCCTTACTGTTTACAACATAATAGGATTATGTATGAATGCTAAGATGTGCTTTACATTTTATCGAATATTTCTTTATTGGAGTATTGTGGAACAAAAATTGGAGTACCACTTTTGTCACACTTCTTGATAATAAATATATATTTTTTATATTTATCAGCGCATTAATATTTCATTGCCGGGATTGTTCCTCCAAAATAGTTCATGCACACATATGCATTATGTGTGCATGAACTAATGCAGCTTAGTGGTCTAAGTAGGTATGCTTAAAGTACAAAGGAGATATATCTAACAAAACAATGCCTATATATATATATGTCTAATATGTATACCTGCTACTTATTTGCCACTAACTCATTCTCTAGATATTTATAGGTACTTATATTTAAAGCTATCATGGGTTGTCTGTAACTTCAGAGAAATCAATTATTTATTGTGTACCTAAACTTTTCCTAATCGACACTTAAGTATTTATCAATCATTAAAAGGTGACTTGTTAATTACTTACATACACAGAAGGAATATGTGAATGTAGACAACATTCGAATATATATCAATCAATCAATCAATCAAAAAATGTGTAGGTACAATATTTTTATACGTAATGTAAAATCAGCTCATAAAGCGCTACACTAACTGGACTCGGTCAAGCGGGTAAATATTCTACATATACATTAGTAGCCCGAACACTAAAAATCGTGCACAATTTTCATATGCGTAATGTGAAATCAGCTCATAAAGCGCTACACTAACTGGACTCGGACAAGCGGGTAAATATTCTACATATACATTAGTATGCACGAACACTAAAAATCGTGTACAATTTTCATATGTAATGTAAAATCAGCTCATAAAGCGCTACACTAACTGAACTCGGACAAGCGCAGCGCATCGCTCACAAGAGCTGCAACGCCACAACAAAACTACAGCAAACTCGCGTAATAATGGTGTTTCCACCCTATAACAATAACTACGTAATAGTCAAGCTTTTACGAGCTTTTGTGAGCTTGTCGAAGCTTCTACTCGTTTTTTCAGATGAATGCTCCTCGTTGCACTTACGTACACTTTACGACTGAAATATTTTATTGAATACTCCGTATAAGATTGTATTGACAATGTTACTTTGAGTTTTTCATCACATTGTTGTTGAGATACTTTCTCTTGTTCAAAGAGGGATTAAACGACTTTATTTATGAAAAAGTAATCCTTTTATAAGTTATAGCTCAGTATACCAAATTTGATACAATAATCACATGAGCATATAAAAAACGTTATAACCTCTCTTCCTTTGGGAATTTGGTTAAAAACCAGACTAGTTAAACAAATAGGTATGTTTTACGAGTATAATGACAAAACAATACATATTAAGTTTTACTTAAGATATTTTAAATAGTTCTTTATGTTGTACATTTAAAATATTTACAACGATCAAAGGTAAATGACACTAGCCGTATAATAACACGTCTAAATCTAAGCATTTATTTCAACTAGAGATGATTCTGAGATAATGTGGCCGCGTCGCCGCGTATAGATGCTCTGTTGTTGAGATAAAATTAATAGCAGCTATTAAACCGCGAAACACTCTGAGGAAGACTTCATTAATTTTCCGCAACGGACTACGCCTCTTAATGCTCGAGATGGCCCGGCGATAGATTTATTAATTATTAATCATTTTGTAGCTATTTTCTGAAAGCATTCCGCATTTTCGAGAAGCGCTAAAGCTCTTAGTGTAAGTGTTTTAGAACTTACGCGTAGATTAAGTATAGGTACCTATACTTCCGTGTAGGAAAGTCTGGAAGGTTGTAGAGGGTAGGAATTGCGAAATAAGGGGAGAGAAGGTGGTGGATAGGCTATAAATCAAGATGTTATCGGAGCAAGCAACGGCCAGCCGATACCAAAGGGTGAGTCGCCGGCCTTTATCGGTGTATGAGTTTCACCTTGATTACATCAGGTTACAAAACTTCGAAGGAATTGGGCGATTAAAACTACCTACACAAATTTAACCCGAATATAAAATACATGACGTAAGAACACCGTATGTGAAACGCTACTCTCACAATGCCATTTTTCAGTACGGATAAAATCTCACAAAAGCAATAAAATCAAAGATTCGAAAACGCATAATTACACACTAAACCGTATAATTTGAGAGTCATTCATTAAAATTCAACTAAAGATGAGAACAACAAAGTCGAGGAATCACAAATCAAACGCAACTCGGCGATGGCCGGGGGCGTCGTAAATCAGAGGCGCGCTTAGACCTTCTTAGCTTTTCTAGATAAAGATTTATCCCGTAATAACATGTTGCTTTTCAGTAAATCAACCGCCGAATTATCCGGTAGAGGAGCAATGATTAATCGATGGAGCTGCCGAAGTAATGGGAGGATAGCACGACGTACGCCATGGAAATATTGCACCGCCACTACGCCAACAGGCTGTAGCACGATCTACTAGGTTTCCGAGAACGACGCTATAATAAGATCAATTTTATCTATTAAAAGTGTAGGTAACTCTGTGCATCTACCGTTTCTATAATGTATAATGTAGTTATGATCAAACTGTTGGCTTGTGTGTGTGTACAATATTAAGCTTAGAGAAAATCGAAGATATAGTGCGTTCGATTTAACCAAAAGCGATGAAGGTAAGGGTATGAAGAAAATAAAAATAGTGCCGCACAACAAGTACCTAGATAGAGTGCGCGTAAGTATACACAGTATGAGTAGTAAATAATTAAATTAAAATTTAATTGCACCGCCAGTAAATTAAAATTTAATTATATACCTATAGTTAAATTCTTAAAAGTGAAAATATCGTGTATTTTAACTAGGAGCAGAGCAGACCTCAAACATTCACATCAGAGGTGACTTATATTAAACCAATATGTATAATAACCATAGAAAACATCTTAGTTTAACATTTAATCTAACATCAACTTTATGTCACTAGAGTAAGATTTTATACCCATAATCTGAAATAGATTCACAATTAAAACATGCATTTAATTACTTCTCATAATCTATTACCGTGTAACTGTTTTCCGATGAATTTTAATTAAACACAGTCTTTAATTAAATTTATATGCGGGGAATGATATTTCATAAAAATAAAATACATTCGTAGTGAACCTAGGAAGTCTTTATTAAGATTGCGACTGCAAAGAGGCGGGCCGTCCACTTGTTGGGATATTTGAATAATCGCCGCATTACCAGATAGCATTATATACGATCAAATAAACCACGGAACTAACATTGTAACAAGCTTGTTTATTCATTCAGTGTATTTGAAACAATACAAATGTTTATAACATTTAAAGTTGACTTTTTTAACGTAAACATTTGAACTTTTCTGAAATACTTAAGTACAAAAGCAGTATTTTTAGCCTCGTCAAGAGGGTACAGGGGGGTCAGCTGTACTAATAGGCCAGCTGTTTTGCTTCAATCTTAACTTGGACAAATTATATTTAACACCTAGATATACAAGCGCAATTTTTATTCATGCTTCTATTTGAAATGCTGAATATTTTAAACAGTAATCGGAAGCGTTCTGCCAAATAAGGTTTTTTTGGTATATTCTCAAATACGTTAAAATATTAGCCATTATGACATTAAACGTAAATACAAATTGACTACAACTAATAAACAAAATTATACTTCCTGTAAAGGACTATTATATTTTGCACTCAAAATACATTACTTAAAACAGAGAAGTTATAATTAAATAGTCATACATAACTGCAATAAATTATGTCCAAATTAATCTTAAGTGTATCACAAATGTGATAATAACCGACTAATCATAATTTATGGAATGGGAAAAATTATATTCATACACAAGAGTTTTTAATTATATCTACCCTAGAAATACAATAAACACGAATGAGTCTTAATTTTTTTAATCTACACCTATCGTAGGTTCTATTTTATAGTAAGGAGACGTACTTCTTATCTTTCTCCCCTAAATATCACTCTTCCCGTAAATGGCAAAGGAAACAAACGGCGGATTGAATCCAGATGGGTAGCAGTTCATCTACTACTGTCACCAACACACATATCCAAATGTAAAAATTACAAAATAATAAATAAATAATAAATATAAATACAAAATAAGAAAAGGTGGAATACATCTGCATTTTTATCAGCTACTTCTTTAGGTAAAAAAAAAATCCCATACAATCCCACAAATCATCAGGATCCAAGAATTTGCACTTCCACGTCATAGGTCATATTTTAACAATAATGACGGTAAGCGAGCGTGATAATAATTGTTATTAATATGATCCAGATCTGCTATTATTTTATAATTGAGGGCTTTTGGGCAAAACCCTGCAATTATAAGGAGAGCCCGGAGCTAAAGGAACAACATGCAACGTTTTTGCTCCTCCAAATTGTTCCATCTAAATGTAGATAGGCATACCTTTTTAACGTGAGATGTCAAGGAAATCAGCATATGCAGTTATACGTACCGTATATTGAATTACTCTCTGTAATAGTAACTCTAGGTAAGTAGTAACTCGTATATGTCAGCAGCAGCACATATGTACTTTAATATCAACGGTCTTGGATATCCTTGAAAGTAAAAAGCTTCAGTCACGCTGTCCAAAATTTAGCAACTTAAAAATCATTCAAAAAATTTCCATAACTAACTTCGAATTTTTAGGTAATCACGTAAATAACGAAACAATTAATGACATTTTATTTTCAAGTGTTCTCAAATCCGTCGCGATCGTTGTGATTAGCCGTCGGGGTTTTAATCGGCCAGCATCTATATGCCGTAATCCTTCCTGAGAAAGATTCATTATTTATTATGAATATTAGTCAATTTTTATTTAGTCAAAAAAGCGGGCAGCGACGGCCGGGCCGAGCCCGTACGCAATTAACTGAGCGCACCCTGTAATTATGGACAGTAAATTTCTGGACGCGTCCAAGCTGCGTTCGCGTATATTGTTCTATCTATTCTTTATTCGGGATTAGCTCGCTGCTAATACTCTCATCTGATTCTTTTTATAGAACAAACAAGTTTGTGAATGAACTAGTGGTTTTGTAACCAGTACGTGTGGTGGTTTAAGTTGAACGCTAGATGGGAGTTTATATTCACTACTAGATGATGTTTACTGCATAATGCCATAGAAAGTCTACTGCTGGCAGTAGGTAATAAGTATTGATGATATGGCGATCTACAGATAAACTACAAAGAATTCTACTAAGGACATAAGTGTAAAAAGCGGTACTGTTACTTTCATAAATATGTGATAAGTTAATAACAGAGCAATTACAATTAAAACATACTTTGATTACTGCCCTTAATATCTATGTTAATCACTAAGAATTGAATCAGTGTATTGTTTTCTACATAATATGAAATCGACAAAGACAAAACCAGAAATCAAAGTACCATGAATAGGTACTCCTATCGTGTCCTTCATATTTCTGCTGTTTGTCCACCAAATCCCCCAATTGTAGCTTCACGCATCAAGCAACGAATAAAATAATGCATACGGGCTCTATCTGTGTTTAACATCGCAATAAAGAAAATATAATTAAGTTTTCTACTTAGATAAATTTCATCAGCTAGTTCAAACGGCTAAATTATGGTAATTATTTCACGTTAATTTCATTTATAATAACGTATGTATCCTGTGGGTTGTTAAAGTTACAAATAAGCAGGTGTAAATATGTTAGTTGCCATTTCTATCATATTCTAAGCACGTTCTAAGGCTCCCCTTTACTTAGTTACAATACAATGTAGGTACATATTATTTAATTTTAACTTAAACCTAAGTAGCAAAAGAGAAAGCACACATGTTGTTATGTGAACGTTGTTTCTTATTTACATTTGTAATTGACCTCAAATAGTTATCCAGATCTATCCAAAAGCAATATATTGTTATTCCTAAGGACTAAGCTGGAACAACTTAAATGAAGAACCTACCGGCATTTCGCAATATTAGAAATATTTTCGCTATAATAGCACTGCATCTACAACTGAGAAATTGGTACAGCGATGGCGCTCACATATGAATCACACAAAATTTCTGCCACCACCTTGAATTGTTTTTAAATTACCATTACTCCATATCGACTGTGAAATCAACCACATCCCACACTTGTAAATTGTCGCCTGTCAAATTTGTTTTTGTTTATACAAAGTAATGTATGATCCGTGTCAGGGTATTAATATCGAGGCTGTTCGATCTCTGACCCCCATTCATTCACAATCAGAGTCGTGTCGTGACACAGTGCCGTGTCGTTGTCGTGTTCCGTGACTCCGAGACACAATGGAATTCCCGTCATGAGTCGACAGAACTCGCCCATTCATGCTACGCCACACGCTCGCCTACGCTACAAATTAGTAAACAGATTAGAAATCCTATGAGTTCACCTATGACACCATGTTATACTAATATTATTTCTTGTGACTGCTTGTGACTAATTCTAAGAAATAATAGCACAAGTCTTTGCTTGCCGGCATTTATTGTTATAGTACGGCTCTATTTATTTATTTATCTGAATGTACCTAATAAACGGAAGTGAATATTTTTTATGACTTATGTTTGTAGTACGGATCCTTAAGGTCAGCCAAATTATTTATGCTATATAATTCAAATTCAACGGCTCGTAAGATGTAGTTAGGGTTAGGTATACTGATTCATGATTCTCTATCGACCATCGAGAATTCATGTTAAGTTTACTAGGATGACATTGAAATCATCGATCATCAATGATCAATCGTCACAATTGCACTGTAAAAAATGCAATTGGCAAAAATATACAATAAATAGTAACTATTAACGTTAGGTAGTTAATAGTTACTATTTATTGTATATTTCTAACTCTATATAAATCTATAACTAAGCAGTGTAACATTTTACCGTCACAAATCTCGCGTTTAAACTTCCCACTTTCTACGAAAATCAGAGCCCAAAGTTTTTAACTCGATCATAATAACTTATGACGTTATTATTTGAAAATCCGAATCGAACTGGTTTATAAAGAATGTGAAGAAAAAGTATACGACGCTCGGGGCCGGTAAAAGCGCGCGAATGGCGACCTGCGACCCGCAATTTGCATACAATGGCCGCGTGGGCTCGGACCGGCCCGTACATTATGTGACTACATGCGCGGAGTAAATGATTTTATTGAATGTGTGTAGGTTATATGGAATTATACGATATAAAAGTAACTATTTCTGTGATTTAGAAATAAAATATGCAGTCTTTGGGTAACTTGGGTAGTTTTGGTTTGAAAATAGGTTATGGAAAGCGGTCAGTGAGACGCGAGTTCTATGATTTTTGTTCACCCAAAAAGTGCTCAATGTGTCCGATAAAGTTTTCATTTTAAAATGTACTATGCGTCCACGCGTGGGCTCGGCCCAGCCTGTACGATACATTACCTATGTGACGGTACGAAGTAAATATCCACTAAATATATGAAATATGTGTGTAATGAATAAATATAGGAAATAAAGTGCAGTTTAAAAAGTAACCATTTTTGTGGAAAAATATTTTACGTTCTTTCGCAAGCTTTCCGATATTCTTCTAGGTTTTATTGGTCCTAATGTTTTTGACTACCGGTCAGGACAATCTAAACAAAACATAATATATTCTATAGTTTATTGCTATAGGTAATTAAATTCTTACTTTTATTTTTGGAGCTATTGGAGTCTAACATACTTAGACTCCACTGGCGCTACTGTCATTCTAAAAGTTACCTACTTTCACTTATAACAAAAAATTATGAGACATTTACTTAAGGTGGTTGTTATTTCTTTCTGATAGCAATACATCTGGAATTGACAACAAATCCTATTTAAATTCTTTAAATCGGTTACATTATGCCCATGGGCGACTCCTACTTGGTCCATGCCTCCTACTTGGTCTGCTTTTGTCGTGTATCCTTTTTTATAAATATTTATTATTGGAGGTACCTACTCCATGATACCTCCTATCCTAGGTTTTCTCTGATGAATAAATCCATCTTTGAGATTTTTAACTTACTACTATTTTTTTAACATACTTTATCTGAAAGGCAATGACAAATACCTACTAAAGTTCCCCGTATAAGTTGCCACAACCAGCCAGATTCCTATTCCTTTCCACGTCGAAAAATCTATATAATATTAACTTGTACCTCTAAGAACAACAAAACCGCAGAGTGGGCGTGATCAATGTGGCATGTTTATTTCAATCGGCAATTTTTCAGCCGGTATGTACTGCAATGCAGTTGCCCGGGAGATTTATTGCGAAGTTCCCTCGCTCGAATCAAACGGCTTGATTAATGAGCACTCGATCTATTTACTGCTCGCTCTGTATAGCGAGAATCAATGTCCAGTATAGCACAACGGCTCAAAATTTCGGTTAGACTCACGACTATTCTGTAAATACTATTCTGTCTACTTTACCTATAAATATTTCCCTATAAAACAATCCTGTTTATTTTGCTTTATATCGATAATATAGTGCTGATGGATTTTATTTATTTGAAGATAGGTAATATGTATACGAGTTAATAGACCAATCCAGTTTTTGTTCCTGAAGTCGTGGAAATAATTGGTAAGTAAGTAGGTACTTACTTAAAAGAAGAAAGTGTTGAAATAAGTAAGTAACTTTTGAAGGTGGTAGAACCTTTGTGGTTTGACTACGGCAGCACCACCACACCTATTTCTATCTTATAACGGCAGTGTTAAGCACTGCTGTGTTCTAGCTTGAAGGATGTGGTCAGATACTTATCCGAGGCATTCCAACTTAGTCCTCAGGGGTATCAACACATTTGTAGCTAACCTCAGGTAAGACTGTTCTTATCTGGGGTTGATTACAAATGTCCGTGGGCGGCAGTGGCTACTTACCATTAGGGTGACTACATGCTCGTTTTCTACTCCAATATTTAAAAAAAAAATCTTTATTCTTGTATTATAAAACTGTAACTACATATAAATTTAAAGACGTTAGTTCTTGGTAGCTATGGAAAATAATATAAGTACCTAGGTGATAGGTAGGTATATATTAAATAAGTATGTAAAAACTCAGGGATCTTTACTACACGGAGCTTACGGCACAATCCACGTTAAGTGAACAACTTGTTTCCGCAAAACCCTCAACGTTAACTAAACACATCGTCACTAAAGCCAAAAGTGAGTGCATAAACGGAGCGTAACAGTGGGGAAGCGATAATTTCCCATCGGATGGCGTATTCGACTTGTTCCCATCAAGGGTGTACCTATGATACGTGGTGCAAGTAGGGTTGCCAAGCGTTAGGTATTATACATATATATTCTTATTTTATATACATATTTTAATAAAATTAAATAGGAGCTTAGACTCGCCGGGATTACTTACCATTAGACATATCTGATGGTAAGTAGATAGTCCCTGCGACCCATTATTGGATTATTTGAAGGATTATTGGATTATTAGAAATTGAAAATTTAAAAAAATGTATATATTATGTTGCTACCGGGGACGACTTAGGTACTTGGAAAAATCCTTAAATTTGAGTACACATTACAGTTGTTGTTTTTTTTACGTTAATAAATCATTGTACACAAAAATTAAATTACTGTGGGAAAATGTGCACCTAATTGGTATGCGTAGGTAAATCTCATTTTAAAGAACCTAACTGGCTGTAGTAAATACTTAAACTTATGAAATATTTTTATATTATAGATAAGCATGTTATGTCGAAAAATAATGTCGTGAAAAACACATACATTATATCGATCTTACTAACAAACAAATAACGTGAAAAAATGAAAAAGTTGTATTTGTAGGGTTTGTAACCTTACAAATACAATTTTGACATTTTTACCTTACCCTTTTACCTTTACTAGAGACTTATTTTATTTCCACTGTTTTTTTTATTTAAGTAGGACGGTTTTTTTACTTAATTTAAGGTAGTTTTTGACAACCCTACGTTTCGAGCACTCCGCCAGTTGACCGCATTACGAGCGCGACGAAGCGGGCCGCACCCCGGGGACTATTTATCAAATGATCATTTGATTTTCTTGTGTTTGATCACTGAACACATTAAAATTTGCAACAGCGGTGGTTGCTTTGAGTAGCTTCACTCTGTGTTTTTTGGATTTTTTTTTTCTAAGAAAAGTTAGCCTATATTTTTTATTATAGAAGCAATTTTAAATTAGGAATCATTAGAATTGAATTATCGAAAGTCAATAATCACAATTTTAAAATGGAAAGAAATCATTAATTTACTACATATAAGTTAATTAAATGTACCTGGTTCTGTAACTACTTTGTACTCTGGGTACTTACATTTAAAATGCGTTAGAGCTGCAAGATGTCTATTTTGCAAAACTGTACTTTATTAATAAGTAACTATCCTGATGAAGTAAAAAAAAAAATATTAGAAAATACGTATCTAAACCCAATCCAACAATAGCCACCCAATAAAATAAACAAAACCCAGAATCGAACCCACACTCCACCACTGTCACACACTTAGTCAACTAGTCCGCAACGCACCCTCTCCCTCTCAGGATACGTCTTATAAAATACGATCTGTTTTGATTGTGGCCTGGGGCACAAATCAATTAGGGCTCCCTCGGCCCCCCGGGGCGCAGCGCCCGCGACACCCGAACCAGTGGCTCGTTTTATGACACATCACAACGAATCGATTCATTAACATTCACCAACTTTATTGCTACCAATTGGCACGACCTTTTATGCTCATAATAGACATTGATTGGTTAGTTGGTAGCACTGAATAAGGATTTGTCGGATAAGTTATTCAAAGGATAATAAAAAAATCTAATCAACTCATAAGGTCGTTCAGTTATTGTGTATTTATCCAGACCGTTCAGACCATAATATATTTGGATTTAAAATATATATATTTACTTCATAGAATCTAGTCTTAATATCAAACCTGTATTGAGATAACTACGCTGTCTTAATTTAAAAGATTGTAGTACCGTTTTCTGTTTTTTTTTAGATAGAGATAACATTTTGCAGTATTAGACGATAGACTAATACTGCAAAATTAGATCCCTGACCAGTTAGTTATGATTACCAAAAGGTAACCATAACTAACTGATCAGGATGGTACCTTCCTAATATGCATAAGAAAACAAATAAACGAACATTCGCATTTATAAAAATTGGATTAAAATATTTAGGAATATTGTATAAATATTCAAAATTCGAATGCAGGGTAGTAGAGACGCAAAGGAACTTGTTAACAACAATAATGGCTCACGAAGCGTGACAAAAGGCCTATCCGACATATAAAATATACTTGTATGTTGTAAATGATACACGACTTACCTCATTAGCAATTTATGCCTACGTCTGAAACTATTATCTGCAATTATGTAATATCTCATGAATATAATATATAATATATAATATACCGTATATTTCTGAAAAGTTGTCTCCGATTCAGTTAGGTTTTGGAAGTCAGGGTGGCTGTGAGGCGGCAGTGCACGCAGCCAGGTCATTTGTAATGAATGACGGGGGAGACGTGTTTTTGAAGCTAGATATTAAAAACGCTTTTAATTCGGTCGACAGGATCACTTTGCTCAACCAAATAAAACAAGAAACACCTTCAATTTATCCCTTTCTTTGGCAATGTTACGGCACCCCCTCAAAATTAATTTACAAGAATCATTCTTTTGACTCATCTATGGGTTGTCAGCAAGGTGATCCCCTTGGTCCAGCAATTTTTAGTTTGGCTATTCACCCGATCATATCAAGCCTAAATTCAAAATTTAATGTTTGGTATTTGGATGATGGTACTCTAGGAGGTGATACAGAAACCGTATTTACAGACTTTCAAGAAATTTTGTCTAAATTTAGCACGATTGGTTTGGAAGTAAATTTTTCAAAATGTGAATTATATGTTTCGGATACAAAAACTTTAAATGAGAAAATTGATATAATTCAAAAATTTAAATACTTGGCACCTAATATCAAAATTTTAGATAAGCGGTCTTTACACCTTCTAGGGTCACCAATATTCCCTGAAGCAGTCCCATCGTTTATAGAAAATTACATTCAAAATTATAATGAAATTTCAGATCGTTTGCTTAAAATTAATTCACATATGGCCCTTTTCATCATTCGGTTTTGTTTATTTGTACCCAAATTCACTTATTTTTTACGATGTACACCATTTTGGAAATTTAAAGATAGTTGTTTACAATTGGATGATATAATAAAAAATACTATATCTTCCGTTTTAAATTGCCATTTAAATGAACGCGCTTGGACCCAAGCCTCATTACCTGTTAGGCATGGAGGTCTGGGCGTTCGGAAAATTTCTAGTGTTGCTCTCCCAGCATTTTTATCTTCTGTCCATAAAACACAAGATTTGATTTTTAATATACTTTCACACAGTTTTGACTCCCAAAAGATTATTTTTATGGATGAAGCTAAAGATGCTTGGTTACAGGCTGGACCAAATCTAAAATTGCCAAGTATTCTAAATTTACAAAAACTTTGGGACGAGCCACTCTGCAGGCTTGTGCGGAATCAACTTCTTGATTCTGCACATGGTTTAGCAGAGAAAGCTCGTCTCCTTGCAGTAACTGAACGTGAATCAGGATTTTGGTTACATGCGTATCCCTCGGCAAACGTAGGTACACTTTTAGACAATATGACTTTGTCTATTTGTACCCGTTTGCGTCTGGGGGTAAAAACCGTCGAGCACCATCGCTGTCTTTGCGGCGCGGACGTCGACGTATTAGGACACCATGGACTTTCGTGTCAGCGCAGCGCTG
>DWPV01000963.1:0-23395 GCA_018251915.1 Urbanus proteus proteus | reverse complement strand
TTATAACCCGACCATTTTAAAAATGGCTTCATTTTTTGTTAGGAATGATAGATCTACCTACTTTATTTATCTGAGAGTTTTTGAGATATTAAAATTTTATTTTCTTCTCATTTTTTATCATTTTTTGGCTCAAATTTCAACATAAGAGAAAAAACACTTCTAGATGCCGCCTTTTTTGCTGTATTTAGCTAGAGGGCATTACAATTATTAAAAATCAATACTTAATTTACTCACTTGTTATCTGGTATTATTGTAAAATGACGGTTCAATAACTTGACCTTGTAGGAAGTTATTACGTACTACAAGGATCCTGTCGACATACCTTGTAACCCTGCATATGAATAATAAACCTTAAATAAACCTTTTAATATTATTATAATCAACGGAATAAACTTTTATGATAAACTCCCAGCCAGGCAGAGTAAAAATTTTGAACTCTTACGAATTTTAGATTTGGTTATGTTTCATCAATTTAACGAATTTTAACAAGCGCTCTAACCCACGTCTGTTGATGTCGTAAAAAGGGAAATTTTCACATTTCTTCAACCATTGATTCACTTTTTTGTGCATGTTTGATTTTGGTACAATTTGATAAACAGACGTAACCGTTGACATAAGGCAAATATCAGCAAGACTCATCTAAAAAAAGAAAAAAAGTAAATGAATAAAAGATTCCTGAATCCTAAGATATATGAGGTTGTTGTATTAAAATTCAAACCTCGTCACCAGCCAACCAATTGTTTTTATTTAAATGAAACTCGATATGATCTAAAGATGAATTAAGCATGTCCAGTTTTTTTTCATTCACGGGCCATTTCCCAGCAAAATAATCTGTCTGAAAAGTAATAATATCGATTATCATCACGACTATTGTGTATTAAAATTAAATAAATAAATCATATAGTATCAGAAAACAAAGTCAATCAATCTTACAAATAAAGCACTATCAATAGGGAACAACGTGCCAGAATTAAAAAACAGCATCTCATTTATTTTAGCCCTGTGTGATATTCCACTAGGATACAGAGTTTCGTCTCCACACAGTTTGCAAAGGTACATACAAATTGCATGGCTATCACATATAGTCTGATCGCCTACTACCAATGCAGGAACTTTTTGCAGAGGATTTATCTGAAAAATAAAATAAAAATATAATCATGGTGAAACTTCTTTACTAATAACGCACACACAAGAACATCACTATGAGGGTGAGGGTGGCGAGATTATAGTGGCGATCGTTTTTTATTCTTATTCTATAACAAAGATAACAGCAATATTCTAATAATATACAGCAATACATATTAATATTCGTATTTTTTTCAATATTCTGTATTTTATTGTTAAGTAGTTAGCACTGGTCTCTTTAAGTGACAAATTTATATTAAACAAAACGTGAAATAGGAAGGTATATTTACATTTTTATAAAACTCCGTTTTTTGTATTCCCGTAAATAGATCGATTTCGTGATAGTCCATTTTAATTCCTAAAGTCGAAGCCGTCATTAAAACGAAACGTACTGGTGGAGAAGCTTCATCACCATATAATACAAGTTTCTTCTCAGTTAGTGAGGTTCTTGAAAGTTAAAAAAATATGTTGGTTAAAAACTTACACAAAAGCAATATTTCAACCATTGACTTAACATTAATTACTTACGTTCTTGTATATGAACTGTAAAAACGTATAAACAATGCACTTAAATTGTTTTTAAACATTATTGTATACTAGTGTTCAAAGGGATGAACAAGAATACGTTGTAAGTTGACAGCTACTTAAACGGTTGTGGAGAGATAGACATTGGTACAAATCGAATACCGATGATGTATGCTTATCCTATTTTACATTCATTTCAAAGTCAATGCAACATTTTAGAAGATTTATTCGTTTTATAAGCAGATTACATGGAATGGGACAAACATATTTATTTTAAGCTTTCTATGATATATAAAATTTGTATACAGTTTGTAATTAAGATCATACTAATTTAGAACGAAATATTTTATTAATTGTTTGATTTTATTGTATCATAAATAAAATAACTATTGCTGTATTTTTCCCATAAATTTTTCCCTGTAAACATTTTCCAACAGGCTCATAATATAAACCCAAGCCGAATCTATATTATACATTCATTCATGAAAGAAATAGACAACAGGAAGTGACACGCGGGTGAATTGAGGGTACTACCAGTAAGATCAAAGTTACATACTTAACGTCACTGACGTTAAAGTAACGTCACAGTTACTGAAACATGTAAATTTTGTTTTGCGGGTTGTAACATTTTTGTAAATCTTTGTAAACTTGCCTCATTTATAGTTGACAACAGAGTTAAAATGCAAGTCTCTTAGTGGTAAGAATACAATTAGGCACTGATTTCTATGTATTTGTTTGGCTACAGCGGTTTTCATACTAATCGGCTCCTAAGCCACTACCCTTTCTTTTTTTTTCCGAGGATTCACTATATCCGGCTTAGGTTTTGTCATTATTATTTTTTAAGTAAAGAGGTTTACTTTCGTTTATCATCATAGCAGTAAAGATAGTTTAATAAGTTTTTTTTTAATTTCTCTTTTACGTCAAAATGATTAAACTGAACTTCATATAAAATATAAATTCATCTATCACCACATTCATCATTTAGATATTAATCAATAAAGCAAAATAAAAAATGTAAAATCAAATCAGAAAATCTCATTTACATAGTTTTAATATTTTTATAAAATATCAAGTGTTGATTTTAGTATTACATAACTATAACTTGTAATATGGGTTTAGGAGCAAGCAAATCCGCATCAAATACTTTAAAGTGAGTATTCATCAAACCTTCTTTACAAACAAATTAGAATACTCAGCACCTTATACTTGACACGCTCGTCCGGATATGACTTACATCCTATCGTTTCACAGAAACTTTTCATGACATGAGTGCCGTGTCATTACAACCTGCATATATGTACTTGTAAGCTCTAGTATTGCAAAGAAACTGTAGTAAGATATATCACGTATGCGGGAGAAAAAGGCCCTAAGTGACATAGTTAATGTTTTTGTCTTTACGTCATAACTTACATATTTTCAATTTTCACATATCTTTTCAATTTAGGCATTGTACGTTATGGAAAGCAGATCGTAGTCCTTCATGCAGAGCTGTTATGATGGCGCTTGATGCCATGAACATCAGTGTCACAGAAGTAGACTTGGATATGGATAAAGCAGAACACAGAACACCAGAAATAGCTGTTGTAAGATTCAAATGTTATTTATTAAATATTGCATTGGACTACCGAGAAATATGTATTTCTCAAATACATATTTATCAGCTCTAATTGCTATAACTACAAAATATTTTGACCATAGTATAATGATCTATTAAGCTCTCGATACACACACGCACACGAGCGCACGCTCGCACGCACGCACGCACGCACATAAGATATAAATATCTTTTTGCAAACGGTATACCTATGAATATATGTATTCACAATTTTATAACGTAATTTATAACCCCCCAATTATTCTAATCAATGCATGAAATAATTATGAAATTAATAAGGTAAAGTAATCATCAAAAAATTTTACAGATGAATCCGCTTCAAACATTGCCAATTTTCAAAGATAGAGAACTCATTTTATGTGACAGGTACTTATTAAAATATTCTTTCAGTGGGCCTTTTATTGCTTCTATATTAATTTTAAACTCTAAAATAAATAGATTACTTGATAATAAAGTACTCTACTGTAAATTAATAATTACAGTCATGCAATAAGCACATACTTGGCGTCAAGATACTGTAACTTGGATAACATATTGCCAAGGGATGCTGGCGGTCGTGCTCTAATAGATCAGCTGATGTTTTACAATTGTGGAGTGCTACACCCTCGTTATTGTGCTGCTGCGGTCAGTATTAATATTTATTACTAATTATTTATGTAAAACTATGATAATCGTAAAAGAACTAGTCATTAGAGGTAATTATAATTTTGTTTTCTTATATTGAAGTTTAGAACGTAAAACTTTCTTTTATATTATATGTTTTAAGTTACTACCTAAGTATAATAAATAAATTTACTATTGTTTTTTCATTAAAGTATAATTTTCTTTCTCAAACTTAAGTATGTTTAATAAATTTGCATCATAGTGAATCATGGTGTTTGTAACCATTTCCATTTACTGTATTTTTAACTGTTTGTACACATTACGATTAAACTTTTTTTCTTTCTTTCTTTTTTCTTTCTTCTTATTTCAAGGTTAAAATATATGTTAGTTACAAAAAGAATGTTTTTTATTTATTTATTTATTTATTGTTATTTTAAAATTGTTGTTATAGTATCCAATATTGTTGTTATAGTATCCAATTCTATATGAAAACTGTCGTTTTGTGATGCCACAACAACTGTGCGACATCGAGAGTGCCTACATGGATCTTGAGAGCATGCTGAGCGGTCGCACTTGGCTTGTGGGTTCCTGGATAACACTTGCTGATGTTGCACTAACAGCAACCGTCAGTACGATGAATATTCTTGTACCAATAGATAAAAAACGGTAAACCCTCATGTTATTAACGATATAGAATCTTTTTAAAAATATATTTTTATAAGTAAATGTAATGTAAATCAATATTTTTAACGAAGCTGATTATTACTGATAAACTTATTGATGCGTTCTTTTTCTTTTTACTTAGATATCCAAGGCTATCCAGCTGGTTGTATCGTATGTCTGAAGAATTATTTTTCACAACGGCTAATAAGAAAGGATTAGAAGAATTCACTAAGAGAATAGGCGAGTTCACTCACATAAACAATGCATCTTAAGGATTTGATTGAATTAAAAATAGTTTTCACTAAGAGTGTATTAATTGTCGGTACCAGATTGTGGCAGAGTTTATGGCCAAGGAGAATTCAAAAGCTGTCCGCGCAGTTCTTGTACAAGACGATCAGTGGCTGGACTTCATTTACCTGAGGGGAAATGAAAAAGGTTAAAATGTTGAAATATGAAATATTTACTGGAATATTACCATAAATAATGTTTTAATAATTAAATACCACTTTGTTCTTAAATGTTCTTTAATTATTACCTAAAATAGAGCAGCAGAGAGAATATAACCACAACATTTAAATCCGTTCAGTTATTTTAACTCTATCCGTCAAGTTGGCAAATCTGAATTCTGTGTTACCATATGATATTTTCCCTTACGTACGTACCAAATACTCTTTGAACAGTATTCTGATAATATTAACGATATTGACGCGCGTTCCAATGAGATTGTTGGAGTTTTTATTGCATTTTTTCTTTAGATAATTGACGCACTTGTAGCAGCTTTTTGTACGACTACTTTGAATTCTATTTTTAATGTAAAAATTTGCTATATGGTAATTTAAAACAAAAGTACAAAGTACTCGATAGCAGGTACAACATAAAAAATGACAAAAAACTGTGATCCTTGTAGGATTTATGATTCTTCCCGCTGTTAAAAGATTATAATACACTTGTTAGTCATCACAGTACACTCCACGATTTTTTCAGTTCCTAAATCTTTAAAATGGATCTTAACGTGAATATGTAAGACAAATATATAATACAAATTATTATTATATTAAAGGTCTATGCTGTTCGACTCCGGTAGCACCACCGCCATACCTATTACTGCCTTTTAACAGCAGTGTAGCGCTGCTGTGTTCTGGTTTGAAGGGTATGGTTAGGGAGACATACGTATCCTAGGCGTTCCAACTTAGTCCTCAGAAGTTGCAACGCATCTGTAGTCTACACCAGGCAGGACTGTGTTCTTATCTCGGGTTGATTACAGATGTCAATGGGCGGTAGTGGTTACTTACCATCAGGTGAACTGCATGCTCGTTTGCTACTTCCATCAAATAAAAGATAGAAGTATACTTAATATTATTACAAATATTGTTTTCGTTTTCTCAAATGCGGCGACAATACAATTTGCTAGCAACATTATTTCATTTGCCTGACATACAGACAAAAATGGCCAACATAATAAAAATAGCCGTCAGAGGTAAAATAACTGTGAATGGACCATAGGTTGCAGTATTGGTATAGTAAGTCTAACCGTTATAATATGGTTAAGTTAGATTTGGTTTTAATTTATCACTCCTTCTATATCAACCACTTTTAAAATTGTATAACCCTAAACTAGATAGTTTATGTTGATCGTTCATATTAAGTTGCGTGGAGGTCTCTTTAGTCATCACTAATGGGCATTAAACGTTTACAGTAATATCAGTTTGATTTTATTCCGCTATTTATGTAAAAAAACAGTAATTATTTATAGAGTTGATTTGTTAAAGTATTGATTAAGTTATAAAATCATCAGCTTATTTATAAATGGCAACAACATGATATCGATTCAACAATCGATATTATACCTGGCATAATAGCACGCCACATCACTATTATAGAATTCACCTGTCATTTTCATTCTTGATTCTTGTATTTCTTTCTTGTCAACAACCTATTTGGAATTTTGGTATTCTTGCATTTGTTGTTTAGAGTAGGGATGAACGAGTGTAACAAGGTGCAAGTTCAGTAATTAATTATGTAAATTAATAAACCTATTGTTCACTCCGAGTTCGATGTGAAACATAAAAAGTTCACGTAGCTCTCACGGCAAAGAAAGTTTGTACTTTATTGTGAAAGTGTCCAGAATCGTGTACCGCCATATAATGAATCAGTTTTGTAAGAAATCATAAGATACAATTTCAAAAAAATTAAACACAGCGTGGTGAATTGGTTTCGAAGTGATAATTTGGTAGGTAACACATGTCTGGTTTCGAGGCGAGTGCGGCGAGCGGTACGATGCCTAAAATGGGGCACGTTACCGACCTCCGGGAGCAGTGGCTGGTGCGGGCGGACGGCGCGCTGGCCCATCGCCTGCAGGACCGCGAGATCAACTCTCACCTCTGCGAAAATAGATATCGAAACCAACAAATTCGGGAGGACTTCCCGCTCGCGTTGAACGAGCAGAGAGGAATAGAACACGAAGTGCATCTCAGAGAGCTCGCGCGGCGCCGTCAAGCGGAGATCGACGCGGAAATCGCGCGAGAAATGGCGGAAATAAATTTACGACGGCAGCGACGACATCAAACCGACATGATTCAGCCTAGTTCGTCGCGAGCGCCCGTCCCGCCGTCCGACATCGACCCCGAGGAATTGGGGCTCTCCCCCGCTGAGGTGGAGGAGATGCGTCGGCGTCTGGAGCAGGAGGAGCGGGATGCGCGCCTGGCGCGTGAGCTGAGCCACAAGGACCAGGATCAGGATACGCTGATGGCGGATATGCGGTGCGCCGTCGAGGCCCAGGACAGCGAGCTCGCTCGGCTTCTCCAGGAGCGTGAGTATAAAAAATTGCAGAGGGCCAAGGAGAAAGCTAGACAGAAGGCCTTGCTAAAGAAACAACAGAGATTGGCTCAGCAGCAGGAACCCCTGCCGCCCCCGCCCCAGGCCACGCTGTGCGATGCGTACAGCAATCCACGGGACATGTTACGTGAGAATGGGCTACGATTGTGCAAATCTGTCGATTCAGATTTGAACTATGTGGAGCCCTTTGAAAAGGAGCAAATACAGTCGAAGGCCAGTGCTCTGCTATCCAAAGAAATATCTAAACAGTACTATTCACAGGACGCCGGGACATCAAGCACAAATATTAATGCTTTACATGTGCATACCAGATCATTTGAAGCGGATCAATTGACTAACTTAAACACCTCACTGCAACACAGACATCCACCTCCCCCTCCGTCGACGGGGAAGAAACCACGTTTCCCTGATCCTGTCAGCATCCGACCTGCATCTCACTATCCTACAGATAACATTCTACCGAGCAATGAAACCCATAATACTTCCATTCCACACAGCTTGAGTGAGAATAACAATTTATACGAGTCAACATTCCCTCCTGAGCCAAACATGAGTCACAGATATGACCGTGGAGACTCCTCGAAACGATTGTCAGTTATATCAGACATTACTGCAGAAGGACTCGCTAAGAAAAAGAGCAAGCAAGCGGATATTCAGAAGAAAAGAAGGGGATGCAAGATTCAATAATACTTTCTAATTTCCAATAGTAATTTCACAAGCCACTAATCAATTAGTCACTAACTTTGGACACAGATTAGAATCTCGTAGCAGTAATTGCTACTTTATTGGTATTAAGAAGTTTCCTTTGTTTCGGAGTGTTGGTAAGATGTGAGTCAATTGTAATTACTGAATGCTTAATATACCATTCAAATGTCCCATAGCATTAATTTGCAATAGAAATTAGCAAGGTGACCTGATTTTGTGGCAGGCATCTTGAATATTAAATATCATTCTATACTTTTGAAGATATTAAAACAATATAAATGATGCATAACACTGCTTCTCTATAAGGATGTTTACTAATAGCAAACTATAACTATTGTTTTAATAAACTGATATTATTGAGGTAACTAATTCTTATTTTCATTTTATAAGGACGTATGTTGTTTTCCAACCAGATTAATAATTCAAGTCTTAAACAATAATAGTACATTACGATATGTGTGACCTAAGTAGCTTATTATTAAGTGTAATAATAACTTAGGTCATGAGTATGGTATATATAAATACATACATTGTGACATACACCGCACTTCATGCATGCTTTACTGTGACGTAAATTGTCTATTCCTGCACGGTGCGTTAAATTAAACAGTTACGATTTATTTAAGCACTGTGCAGAAATAGGCCAATTAAGTCACTGACAAGCATACGTAAAGTGCTGGTTTAGGTCACACAGCTGTAATATATATTATAGCAACGATTTATTAATTACTGAATGACATTAAAATTACCTGAGACATCCTTATAGTTGAAAAAGTCAGGGTTTGAATTAGTTACTGCACACAGAATTCATGAATGAATCTCAATTTAAATACACTCATCATATGGATGAACAAAACAATCCTTATTTTATTTTATTGATTATCTTGATTAAGAAATTATTTATTATCTATAAACTGTAGTAGTACCTGCAGAAAAGAACCAATGAGCCATTTTTATGTTATTCTAAGGTCACAAGTGCCTTAATTTAGTTGTAAGTAATTTTACTTTACATTCCGAAAGTGTGATTTCTGAAGAATAAATCTTTAAACATTGTAAACTTGAAATGATTATAGGTGGAAATATGTCAAAATATATCATATCTGGTAATAACTGATATATATTGTCCACTCATTGACATAATAATATGCAGTTATGTTATGACAATATTATTCTCTATAATAATGTCTTATGCAACATTTATCTTAATAAATAATCTTTAGATATATGAATGTTATAATTAAATTACAGGTATTTTACACAATAATATACAATCATGTAATTATACATATTTAGTGCTATATTACAGTAAGTTTTGTTTAGTGAAAACATTGATATTTATGCAATCTTTATTTCACTGGTGGTAATTTTTTTAAAGAACAAGGTATTGTAACTTAAAAGTAATGTTTATGAATAGCCTTAGATGTAGTTTTAAGGCTCACACTATTTGATTAATACTAGATGTTCGATTGAACTCTCCTTTAAGCATTAATGCTAGTTTCAGAATTAGTGCAGATCAGTAGGGCTACTCATGAAACCAATTTTGTCCGATTGGAATTGGGTCAACATTAGCGCCGATTGAGTTCAAAATTGGGTGGATATCAGGGGAACTAAAATACTTTTACTAAACGAAGTCTATGTGACTTTGTTTAGTAAAAACTTTATTAAAAAAAAAACTTTAATTTAAACGTTTATTAAGACATTTGATCGTACCGGTCATTATAACGGATTGTAACGACGCCATTAATGGCCAATCCAAGCGTATTTTCAACTTTATTTTTGAGTAGGAAATGACGTCATCTTTGACAGATTTCATTGGAATTGGGATTGGAATTGATATTGGTTTCGTGAGTAGCCCTACTGGTCTCATCAATACAGAAATCTGGTACAGTAGTAAAATGAATGCGTTTTTTTACGATTAATAGAATTGTAATTGCATGGATAATTCTAGCTGTTTTCACTAAATACTTTTTTTAAATTTTACGATATGAAACTTTTTTTGTACTTAATCTCGAATTTCAACTGTAAGACTGATTTAGTAACTCTTCCTATTTAGTAATTTACATTTTACTACTATACAAATGTATAAGTATTCTCATTTTGTGTTAACTCTGATTTACAATGACAAATTATTAAACCTGTTATACAAAATATTGAAGGATACAAAATTCGGGGAGTTAATTTTCAATTTACACCCAAATCAAGCTGATCATCATTTGAATCTCTTTCTAAATTTTTACGTTGCTTCACTATACATGTTAATGTTTAAATACAAATTAAACGCCACATGAATGGTATAGTCTGATGGTTTTTATTAATGCAAGTTTTAGCAGGATTTTAGTGTATCCTTTTTAGGGTACAAATCAAATATCTTTATTTGTGAATAAAGATATTTGTGTTTGTACCGTATGTACTCGTATGTATTAGTATTATATTACGATCTGCAGTAACTTGCACATAATTGATTGGTACCTAAACAACCCAATAAAATATACTTGTAATGCCTACAGTAATGTCTTTTAATGGTTCTATAAGTACTTAATAATAAATTTAAATTCTGAGGAATATTACTTTGTTTGTACTTTGCGGTCCGATTTCATTATACCCATATTACTTGGTTGATTTTTACTAATTGACATGATAATATTGTATGAAAAAACATTCTTTACTTTACTGGTTATACATATTAATTCGTCGGATTTTCTTTTTGCCAAACAAGTTATAAAGAAAAAACGTATAAAAAAGACTTAATTCACTTTTACAAGACTATTCTCTCTGATGAAGGCTCACTTGTAGAGTCATTTTAGTCATGTATAGTCAAAATAAAAGAAATGATTCTCTTTCATCACTAGATAGTTATTACAGTAGGAATACTACTCCTACTACAAGTTTTAACATGATAGACATTGACCTTGTATCCCCGGATATTTCAAAACAGCTATTTCATGATAACCACGCATGTGGTTTAGCACGGAAACATGATAACAATAGTACGTGCAAATATAATTTCGACGAATTCATTCTAAATAGTAAATATATTCTGTCTTCAAGGTGCTAGTAAATAAAAATAGAAAGTGCACATAATTGAACGGTCTCTCTAATTACATGCAAATAAAGTAGCTCTCTATCGCACTAGATAGCTCAAAGATAATTAAATTGTTTAATTTTTAATTTATGACTTGAATAGTCTTTCTTTCGTATTTCATTACATAAATGGACGTCATTAAAGTAATAACTTGTATTCTATCTTTAATAAGATTAACGTAACTTTTTCTAAGATTACACTAAACAATATAAATATTAAAAAAGTGTACACTTCTGTTTTTTTGGTGCCTAAAACGGTGCTTGATTTTATATAACTTTTTTTTAAATTATTGAACAAATCAATACATATTTAAATTGAGCTCAAATTTTAAATACTTTAGCAGTAGCTGTACGTTATTGTAAATTTCGAATTTATTTTATATAAATATAATATTAATTAACAAGCACAGTGTGGTTTGTTTTCTATGTTAAAAGTAAATTTAAGACTGTTTGTATTTTTCAAAATATATCATTGTTTTAACTTTAAGAACTGACGGCTGATCCATAAACAACGTTCACTGTAAAATATTGAACGGATCAAAAGTTCAAAACCTTTACGATATCTATGTGTGTATATTTATTCACTTTAATATCAATGATATATTTTATGTTACATTAGAATACTTTTGTACTGTAAGCAATGATTAGCTTTAAAAATCTATGGCCTTTAACGTGCCTTAACGGAACCGAACCAAACACGAATGTATAACTTAATATTTTAAATGATAATTATGTTATTATACAACAATATTTTAGTATTTAAGTTGGACATTGGCAAGCTGTTATGTGTAAAATGCCTTACTGACTAATATAATAGTATAAAATACATTAATTTAAAATTGCCTGTAATACTGATTTAATAACAAAATTATAGATAAAAGTTTGTCGACTTTTCGAGTTTTAAGTTAATTTTAACATTTTATTAAAATTAAATGATTGATAAGTTAAAGTATTACGCATCGTTTTGGGGCTTTAATTGATTATCATAACGACAAATTAGATACTTCGGTACCTACCTACTATAAATTGATTGATTTTCAGTTTCTTCGAATATAACACTCTTCATAAAAATCTAAAATTAGCATACAATTTGCATGCCTGACAATATGTGGTAATAATAGAAGGTACTACAAATTGGTTATGCTTCGTTGATGATCAGATTTTGTAGGCCACCAGTCCTGGCGCCATTTCATATGCACCGTTGCACATACTTATATAGTATTATCTAGTGTAAGGTGCTTTGGGGTAACTTCGGATAAAAATTAATTCGGTATTATTCCTAACGCAGCAGTGATAACCTAATGGTTGAAACTTGGCCTCTCAATCGAGGGGGCCGAGGTTCAAATCCCGGGCACGCACCTCTGATTTATGTGCGTATTAGAAATTAATTATCACTTGCTTTACGGTGAAGGAAAACATCGTGAGGAAACCTGCACATCTAAGAGTTTAAAAAAAAAAAAAAACAGTTCACAAAGATGTGTGAAGTTACCAATTCGCACTTGGCCAACGCGGTGGACTAAGGCCTAAATCCTTCTCACTATGAGGGGAGACCCGTGCCCAGCAGTGAGACGATAATAGGTTTAGGAATCATCCTAACGCAAATAATTTCTGCTTATACCTACTTTAGCTGTTAGCGTCCGTTTTAAACTCGGGCGCAGGAGCTAATGAACGTAGCATTTATGAAATTACTTATGCTTTAAAAGAAATTCAGCAGCGTACGGAATTATACTGAGATTACTTTTATCCGAAGTTACCCCAAAGCTTAATATAACCCGAAGACGACTTTTCGATTATATGAGGGGCATGCACATCTTTGCATTAGCTTAAACATCGACAAACCAATGAGCCCTACCATCAACTAATTAAGATGCCAGGAAACTAGCTACTTCAAATAGCTTTGCTGTACACGTATGATAAAGTGTTTCCTTAATCTGTCGTCGTTAGTGTATCTGTCGATTTAACTATTCGTATCATAATGTATGTTCAAGTATGCACTTTACTGATGATACATATTCTATACACAAATAGAACGCTGACTAATGAACTGATACAAATGAATGCTTGTGCAATACAAACACAATAGACGGGTTTGTACTATAACTAGCTTTTTCTCGCGGCTTCGCACGCATTAAATTATATATATATATTTAGTATACTAAATATTAAAAAACCGCATCAAAATCCGTTGCGTAGTTTTAAAGATGTAAACATACATAGGGACAGACAGCGAAAAGCGACTTTGTTTTATACTTTGTCTATTTTGTTTTATTATGTATTTTCTGTAATTAAAATAAATCTCATTATGCTATATTTCAAGTTTTAGTTTAAGTACCCCGTTCTTCGATCAACAATCGAAGACCACGATTTTTAAAAAGAATATTGCAATATCGTACAGACTTTATTTTACATAACAGCTTGTCTAAATCCAATACAATTGGCCATTATGACGAAGTCGGGTATGTTAAGGGTAGCAAGAAAACGTCTTCATACACTTTGGGGCAGTGCCTGTAAAACTGGTTCGTGGCTGTCCAGTTCGATTCCTGACAAGAACAAAGCTTGAAAACAAGTATATGAATCTTTTACTAAATTGTAACTTAGCTTTATCTAACTAACATCTGAACCCATAGTGCGAGTTTGTTACGTTTTTTATATATAGGTTTACGTTTACGCGTTTTTCCATGGTCAAGTTTTAGTACTTAAATGGTCCGCTAGGAGCGCTGCATGGGCACAAACGTAATCGTAATAAACTCGCAATAGGGATACTGGTCCATTTTCTATTGTTTTATTTTACCTTAATACTTTTCTGGAATGGAACAGTTTGGTTCTTTCAAAAAATTGTTGTCGCTCTAACCCGACTTTGGCAATCCAATGTTTCAATGTATAGTTTATAATATGTTTAGTGACTGAGTCAATCGTAATTTTATATTATTTAAAATTGATTATGATTCTTAATAAATACATACATATATAGAAAATAATTTTGTTTTTTTCGCCATGCGAATTTCTTTGGAGTAATCAACAGCGATCTAGTCCACTTAATGATGTTTGGTCACTGCCGTCTATGTTCAACTCTGATCAACCCATAGATGTAGGATCTTATTGACTCTAAGGATCAATCCCAGATAGAATATACTCGTGCCTGAGGTCGGCCACAAATGCTTCGCTACCTCTGAGGATATTGGAACGCTTCGAATAGATGTCTCCCTTACCACACAATGAAAATAGCGCTGTGCTTAACACTGCTGTTATAAAGCAGAAAAATAGGTGTAGTAGTTATGCCGCTGGAGTTAACCCACAGAAGGTTTCTACCAACTTCAAAGTAACAAAAATATTAATATAAAGGCTATAAAGCGGACATTGTAATTTTTTATATAAAAACTTTTATCTGAACTATTTCTCGTAAGTTTCATAATAACGCCATCTCCAATTGAATTACGGTTAACCTTAATACAAAAAGTTAAGAAAAATGAGAACATGATTGTATGCTGTTTTTATATTATTTTTTTTTACTTTATTAGAAATATTCTTCTTTATTGTACTACTAAAAACATCAAGTTACAGATACCTACCGTTATTAACAATCGGTAATTTTTGCAATATTAAGTATCTATATTTTCAATGTTTTTATACAAGAACAATAAGAGAAAAATTATATAGATTACCCTTAGTACGAATTTGTTACGCTTTCTTGATACGATCTCGCTTTACGTTTACGCCCGTTCTTCCATAGTAAACATTTTAGTACCTAATTGATCCGCCAGGAGCGCTGCATGTAGATTTATGGGTCCAAGCGTACGAGGAAACGTTTCATTAAACGTAATAAACCCGTAATAGGGATACAGGACAGCATTAAGCGTAAAAATCCTTCTAAAGCCCTTTCACCTTTTCAAAAGACCTTTCACGATTTTTTCAGGGGAAATATAAAATAAAACTCGGTTGAATTTTGAATTGACTATGTTCTTTTATCACTTTAAACAAAGAATAAATACAAAAATATGACACTAATCGTAGTCGTGTCGTGGATGGAGGTTTCGAAGGGGCATGGTCGTGATCGTTGTGGACAATCAAATATTAAGCGGTGGTGTAAGTGATTAGGTACTTAATTTACTTATTTTTATATGACTGCAGTGGTACTCACGACACAAATATCAATTCCAATCCAATGTCATAGATGACGTCATTTCCTATTTATAAAATAAGTTGAAAATACTCTTGGATTGGCCATTGATAGCGTCATTTCAATCCGTTATTGTGACCGGTATGATTAAATATTCCTATAAACGTTTAAATAAAAGTTTACGTCACTTCGTTTAGTAAATTTGTTTTAGTTCACCCAATTTTGAACTCAATCGACCCAATTCCAATCGGGCAGAATTGGTTTCGTAAGTACCACTGCTGATCGATATGAAATTGATAATGCAGAGATTATAGGAAAATCACATATACAGCGAACATAATTCAGGAGAAACCTCTGAAGCAAAAAATATGGTGAATTACATTCACCATACCAGTCTGACTGAATGAGTTCAGGGTTCGATCCCCGGCCAGACAGATATCTGAACAATGAATTTAATTTTCTGATCTCAATACACCCAGTATTCGTCTTTTTGTCCATGGCACCCACGACGTAGGAGAAAATCCTAGTGTGGGGCTATAAATGTAGAAAGTGCTTTTTTTACTCAATAGCAGGAGATTCATGCATTTAATATTTTTGTGCTAAACACAAATTGTACTAATTTACGTAAAATATTGCATATAACTATGTAGTTTCCTATAACCTCTGACTTCATTATCCGATTGATTTGATTTTAGGAAAAAAATGATTCTAAATATTATTGTTTTACACCAAACTTCATTTTTACTAGTACCGTCTACAACCAACATTTATTGGTATTTTAAGATCGAAAAAGGTGTGTAAATTCCAATTGTAAGTCTTAATTAAAATAGGTAACATTAACTTGGGTACAAAACTTTAGTATTAATCAATAAAAACCACTTTGAAAAAACAATATCTACACAAAGCTTTATTTCTCTTCTGCCCCAGACCGAATATTTTAATACAGATTACTCCAAGTCTTTCTATGTAAAGATAGATAAATGTATCTTTTTTACAATTATTTTAAACCATGTACGGCCAATTACATAATTTTTCAATTTGATAGTTTCTAGAAGTCATCTAATGTTATTTAGAGAGGTTTGCGGCTTGTTTCTTTGCTTTCACCAACTCCACCAGCTCCTTGTATCGCTTCATGCAGTCTTTTTTGGTGCGGTTCGGTATACAGTCGGCAATCTTGTCCCACCGCTCGGGCGTGCTCACCGGGAATGTCTTTATTGCCTGTTCCAGTAACTCTTGCTCCGTCTTTGTCCACGTCCTCTCTTCTTTCGGCTCCTTGTTGACATCTCCGTTCATCTTCGGCTTAGCGGTCCCGTTTACCAACTTCGGAGCGTCGTTCTTCGATATGCTGCTTTCGTCGACATTATTCACTATCTTTTTCTTCTCTTTCTCGAATTGATCGAACGCTTCCTCATTGGCGGCTTTCTTGAGACTACTCTTAGAGAAATCTGAGCTTTGCAAATCTTTTGCTTTTTGGAGAACCTCTTTCGCGTTGAAACGCTTGTCATCCGTGAATGTGCCATGTTGGTTCAAGAAGTTAGCGACCACATCCCATCTCTGGTTCGTGCCGGCGGGAAACAGGTTAACAGCTTTAATAAGCAACTGAGTCAGCTCGGGTGTCCATTCCATTGCTGTTTTTATTGTAGCATTCTTTTTCGCTTTCTGTTCTTCTGCTTTTTTATTTTCAAATAATGCCCGTCGTTCGGCCTCTACCTTCTCTTCAGATTCTTTCACCGTTTTTAAGAATGCGCCCCTGCCATTCGTTTCTAGATCTTTCATAAAATCTTGTAGTTCTAAAACTTTCATCATTTCGCATAATTTCTCAACTGCAGCCATGTGTGACACAGTTTCGTCCTCATTCTGAGCGTAGTAGTTATTAGCTTTGCAGAGATCTCTGAGGGATTTTCGTTCCTTGCGGAGATTTTTCTTCTGTTGTTCCCTCTCGGCTCGGGCGGCCTCCAGGCGTGCCCTCTCCGCTTCATCTGCCTTTTGCTTAGCAAGCTGTGCTTCTTTCATTAGTCTCTCTTCTTCCGCTTTCTTTGCTTGAACAGCATCCTGAAAATGTAAAAAATAACTATTTAGGGCTTGAAAGCATATATTAAAATTTTAGATTAATTGGACATTGGACAAGGATATGAATTAATTAAAAAAATAGTACCTACAACTAAGAGTTGGTCATATACGAGCATTTTACCTAACGTTTATCTCCCTCGCTGCGCTCAGGCGCTAACTTCAAGCCGTGCAGTAATAGGCAACTTAGATCACCCGAATCATAATGTACTATTTTGTATACTCGCATATCCACCATAGGTACAATGTTATTTGGGCAGTCTTACCAGATATATGTAATTTAAATTTTAAAAAAGATTTTAGTACTGAAATAGATACAGATAAAATATGAATATTTGATATGTTTATTATTTTAATACCAGATGTAGCAAATGAGAATGCAGTCCTCGCCTTAGATCATAAGTGAATATCCCATGAGCATCAATAATTACCCCAGACAGGCTTAGACCTACCTGAGGTCAGCCAGGCATGTATTACTACTCATCCTCACCACAACCTTCATACCAAAACACAAAAAAACTTTACAATTTGTAATTGCACCTGCTTGCTGGTAGTAGTAGTAGCTGGTAGTGGAAATAGCCTTGACGGTAATGTTACCGGTCAATCCAAGCTACATTCTATTGTTTTCAAATACTCGGTTGCAGCTAAAGCAATTACTCTTGATTATTATATATTAAAATGTTTTTATTAAATTACTTTTTAGTTATAAATTTCATCTATTTTTTCATAAATTATTTTTTTATTAGGCCTTGATTACATTAATTCTATTTTAATTATTCGAAGTCTTTTTTTTTAACAAGTTAGTTGCCTACATGATTGTCCGAATAGTTAATCTATCTAACAGTTATAGATCTGAATAGTCAATTTTTCAAAAAGCTATTCAAGCTTAGTATAATTCACGAAACTCATCTTCACAAGGACTTATAGAATAAATTTTGATATTTTTAAAATTGGACTGTGCATTTCTGTTTTAGTCAGCTTATTTTTAGAGGGCGAGTATGGCTTGATACTTAAAAGTAAAGGTTCCCCACACCTCAATTTAATGCTTTAAGAATTCCATTTCATATGAAATTATGACAGCAATGTAATGAATATTGGATTATTGCCATTTGTGATTGCGAATGCGAATATTTGTCTTTAACATTCGCAAATGCGAATGTTGGCCTTGAAGTAAATTACGTTGCACAAAAAAAAGAAACATTATATGTATTGGCAAAGTTTACGCCGTAATTCAATAAAATGTTTAGGGCAAACTATCAACCTAAATAACATTTACTTATTTGCATTTATTATAGTTATTTTTTGTGAAAATAAAATACTTTATGTGTCATGGAATCAGTTATGTTTTTGTTCAAAATAATATCTTGATTTTTTACAAAAAATATTATTATTTTAAAATTTGATCTTTTCTATATAAGGAAAAATTATTTATATATTCATATATTTTAACTTTAATTTTAATTTTGTTAATACTTCATTTTTGTTAGACCAAAGAGAACAGTTACAAAGTTCATCTTTGTATATATTCACAAAACATTCACATTGTTTCATGCGAATGTGAATGCAAATGCGAATGTCAAAAATCATGAGAATATTCACAAATGGGACTATTCGTAACAACGCTAGTTGTTACTAATAAACATGACACTCACAATATAATTTTAGACTAATATTATTGCAGAATTGATACATTTCAATATTTTAAAATGTAACGGGTATTCTCAATATGTTTAGTTAATTTTACCAATTAAAATAAACTATTAAAATGACCCTCGAACTGAGGTAAAAGTCTGATAAAATGATGATCACCTGTCTGGCACGCTTTGCAGCCAATTTCTTGTCCTTATCCTCCTGTTTGAATCGTTGAATTCTGGGATCGTTAGCGTATGCCATGTCCACGAGGCTCCTTATCCTCGCCATCTCCTCCTTCTTGAGCTTGGCGCGCGCCACTTTGTTCTGCTTCTCGATCCACCTTCTCTCTTCCCTGTCTGCCCCTTTCTCTTTCTCCTCTTCGTCCATGTAGGAGAACTCTCTCCACGAGTCGAATTCGTACCAAAACGCATAAAACCTCTCTACGAGCTCTCGGGGACTGTTTTCGTCGCCCAAAAGCGGTACGTTCTTCTTTTCTGACCACCGAGCGTTCAATTCAAAGTATTTACCGATCGCCTTATAAAATCCTTCCTTCTTGATGTCATTCGTGCTGGGTACCGTATCGTCAAACAGGGGGTCGACAGAATCGAAGGATCTTCGGTTTTTAGGAGTGCCCAATATTTCGTATGCCTTCGTGATACACGTGAAGTAGTCGTCGTCGCTTCGGATGTCCTCGCCCTGGGCCTTACGCTTGTCTGGGTGGTGCTTCAGGACCTTCTGGCGGTACGCGCGCTTAATATCGTCGTCGGTGGCCTGAAACCTCAGATCTTTCATCCCGAGCACGGCGTAGTGGTCTTGTTGCTTCCATTCTTTCGGATCCAGACTACGCAGGTACTCCACGTTGTCCTCGAAGACCACCTCCTCCGCTTTCTCCTTGGATTTTGACGTCAACAATAATGTGTCTTCGCCGTGGTACTTTATGTTGTAATACCGTAGGAACGCCGCTCCGGCACATTCCACTTTCCGTTTCACGAATGGCCATGGTATGGCCACCACTCGGCAGTCGTTTCCTGATTCCCCTTCGGTCATTTTCTATTAGTTTTCAACGACAGTGCCTGCACTGACATAACCTCTAAACAAGGTAAACAGCAGCTTGACAACACACTACACCAATTTATTTCTATTATGTACAATAATGTGCAATTGAAGTTAACTAAAATAAATTAATTGCTATTCTATTAATCAGGACGAATACATTATTAATTATCAAAACGCGCCATAAAGACAATAGATACATCAAGAAAACGTCGTCGGCGAGTGAGTGATCTGAACTGAAAAATTAAACTTCAAATCAAAGAGTGTAGGTTATGGTGTAGTGCAGCACTCAGTGACAGCCTAAAAAGACGAATGAATGATTTACTAGTGTCATAGACCACAATAATTTGTTTTGTTTTTTTTTTTTTTTTTTTTTATATCTATAAAAAGGTATCCACACTTTTAAATTAAACGTACCAGTGCAAAGATATTTTAATTTTTTTTTTTTTTTGGCTTTTTTCTTAATTGATTTAATTTTATTATAATATAATAAGGCCGTTAAATTCCATAAAAACAAGACTCTTTTAAGTCTTCCGATTCCACTACGTTAAGTAAAATTTTTAATTGAATATTTTCGGGAATTAACTTGAAATTTAGAGGTTTTTAGACATATTATTATTTTTTGGGAAAGTGTTGAAATAATTGGCAGCACTGTTCGCTTACAAAGTCTAAATACTTCATACAGATAACTTTAACGATAAAGGCACGAAGAAAACAAGTGGTTCGAAGTGGTTCGTTTAAATAATTGCTAAGTTCAGGGTCGTGATATAAACCTTGGTAAAATATTAAAAATATAGTTTTCGCAAAAACGAGATAGTCGACAGTCTCCTTATATTATAATAGGTTATTCTGTGGTCATTTATGATTGGTATGGTATATGACATGCGACTAGACGTGCCCGTGCACTCTACTGTACAATGTACATACATTGTAAATAAGAAGCTATAAATAGAAATGAGCTCACTTTGAGTTCGATGTGGTATAAAGCAAAAGATTGTTTTCGGTTTTATATTCACTTTGATTGTATTTTAACGGAGGTTCTAAATGGAATTAAACCTTCATAAATAATAAATATTACATCAGTACTGAGGCGTAATTAATCGGTGACTAACCTCAGGAAGGGGAGACTGTGATCTTATCTGGGGGTTGAGCACAGATGTTCATGGGCGGTAGTGGTCCCTTACTATCAATTACTATTATTCATTACATTCTTTTTATTTATATATGTTTACCTAAATGGAATAAATTTATAAAAAGTTCTACGAGCCGATTGAAACGACCTTTACATGCTTGAGGGTCGTAAAGAGATAATACCTACTTACTTAGCAAGATAATTCATATTTATGTGTGGGAAACCCACACGATAGAAAAAACGTTGAAAATCACAAAATAGTGATTTGTAGTTGATTTTCCTTGTTGTAATTGCATAAGAAGGCATGAGTTTTTCATTTTTCTTTTGTAAAATACATTCACAGAGCCAATGATCACAGAACATTTTTAAGTAGTCGTTTATATCTCTATTCTAGGGATTAATTCATTAGAGTTTCACTACAATCTATTCGAAAATCGATCTTTTCGGTAGGAATCGCCGTCAACAACATCCCTAGCAAGAAACTAATAACGCAAGGCTTCTCAAAGTACGCGTATCCACTGCCTTAAGCTAGTTTTTCATATAGGTACCTGACAATATGTCGCGTTTATGATGTTAGACTTATAGTTTTGCGGGATTAATCCTAATTATTATAAATGCAAATGTCCGTTAATTTGCTTGTTTTTAACGCCTTTACGCTTTAACCACTCAACCGATCGTTTTGCACACGCATAGTAAGGGGTCTAGAAAAGGACATAGAGTACCTTTCATCCTGAAAAAACGAGGGAACTCCCGAGGGATAGAAAAGTAATTTGTTACCTACAACCTACCTACTTTTACACCCACAGGCAACACAGTCTCTTGATGGGAATGAATTACATTCGCATAATATCTGAAGCATAGAAACCTAATAATACATCAACGCGAGCGAAGCTGCGGGCAAAAACTAGTAAACTATATTATTGTACGTTAGTACCCGTTAACGGGTACCGTTATACATTTTATTACCAGTTCGTCGATTTGAAAATCAGCAAGTTTGAGAAACTCTGCAATAGCGTTTAAATACAAATATATAAAGCGAAATTATCTGACTATCGGCCAATAATTTTATAACTATTTTATAAGAACAAACGCTAAGTAGTACAGATATAACTATATTTAAAAACGAAAATATGGGTGAAAATTCTGTTACCAAACCTGTCGTGGTAATCACCGGGTTCGGGCCTTTTCAATGTTATTCGATTAACGCTAGTTGGGAAGCGGTGAAGCTGATAAATAAGGAAGCACTGGCGAAGAAGCACAACGTCGAAGTGGTACTGCACGAGATCCCCGTGACGTACGATAATGTGAACGAATTTGTTCCTGCTCTTTGGAAAACACATAATCCTATTGTAAGTTTTTTATTAGATCAGATTTGAAAATAAGCCGAGGAAACCCTGTACCCTTACTATGAGATTTTTTTATATGATGTAAATAGGAAGCGAGCTTGATGCCTACCTGATTATAAGTGGGCAATGCTGCCCAAAGACATCTGTAATTAACCCTAGACCACAGACCTGTTTAAGGTCGGCCAAAGATGCGTTGCTACTTCTTCGTTATTATTATGTAAGTCAGTCGGGCAGTTACCCTACCCCCACCCAAAAAAATAAAAGGATCGCTTACAAGGAGAAAACTAAAACTAAATAAATTTCGAGGTTCATTGCCTGTGCCGTGCTATTTCAATTCTTACTACCAGTATTAAAATCCATCAATGCATATTTCAATAATGGATTTTAGTGGACAAGCTATGTTTATACCTATTCCTATATATGGAACATGTAGGTACTGGGTATGTTACCCGGTTTAGTAGCATGCATGTATGCAGCATGTGTATAGTATGCACAAATCATACACAAGACCTGCATGACGTAAGAATCTCTAGTAATAGTAATAAACGATAGTAATTGTCTCAGACACAAATCTAACAACCCAGTATTAGAATGTAGCCGTTTTTTTTTTCATTGATCTGATAGCCTTTGATATCGAAATGTTTTCCTTTTTGCAATAATGCGATTCTCCATAAAGTCCAAGTGACTCAGTTTCAGTAAGTAAGTACCCTTTTTTTTTTTTTGACGAGAGGGAAACCTCCAAAAGGTACCCGACGGGAGCGACGCCGGGTTATGTGGGATTCCTACCGCACTAAAACCCCCCCCCCCCCCCCCCCCCCTCTTTTTTTTTTTTTATTAAAACAAAGAAAACAATTCACTCGGTCTAGTCGTATTACTTTCGCCCCCCTACCCCCCCC